>OZ037743.1:18582242-18604742 GCA_964035475.1 Salix caprea | reverse complement strand
GTATACTTAACACAATAATAATAATAATAATAATAACAATAATAATAATAACAATAATAACAACAACAACAACAACAAGAATAATAATAATAATAATAATAATAATAATAATAATAATAATAATAATAATAATAACAATTATTTCAATAATAATAATAATAACAATAATAATAATAATAATAACAATAATAACAATAATAATAATAACAATAATAACAATAATAATAATAATAACAATAATAATAATAACAATAATAATAATAACAATAATAATAATAATAGCAATTATTTTTGTTAGTAACTCTTTTGTTAATATTTTTTTTGCTCTTCATAATTTAATAATTTCTATTGTTTTGACAGTAATGGTGTTAATTTTTTTTTATATATTTTTAGTCTTTCGCCTAAGAATATATATAGGGAAAAGAAAACATGACCTAGGATTTTTTCAATATAAAAAATTAATATAAGTATTCTGAGATACATTTAATATAGTTATATAATAGTAGATGATCGGCCACACAATTACAAATAACCGATTAAAACACATTCACAAATTGATCAATAAACTACAACAAAAAAATATCACACCAAACAATCAAATAATTCACCATACAAATAGATACAAAAAATATTTCCATAACCAGTAAACACAACTGAATAAAGAAAAATTAGATGATCGGTCACACAATTACAACAAAACCAACCACCAACAAAATCCCAATTAACTACAGCAAACAAAAATCTCTAATCGATATAATCTATTACATTTTTTCGACCAACTGATTATATAATTATCAATCCAATTAAAACACACCAGATAATCAAAACATTGCAATTTTGCTATCTATGAGTTAATTAAATCAACACACAATTCAAATCCAAACTGTGACTAAATTATTCTCCAAGCCAGTAAAATAATGTCAACAACCAACCAGATCAATGCAAACAAAAAATAATCTATCTTTAATAGATTTCAGCGATTACAATATTGCTATCAACCAGTTAAATGCTTAGTAACTGTTAAAAAATATTTAACCATCAAACATTCAGTTCAAGACAACAAAAAATCATCTTTCATTCATTTTATTGATTACAGATTTACATCAACCAATTAAATAACCATCAAAACAATTAATACATACTAAACAATTAATCAATTATGGTCTTGCAATACTCAAATTACAATTCACTAATCTTTCATAAATTTTATCGCTTATAATTTTTAAATTTCAAAATTGAATTATTATCTGAGTATTTAAGCTTATAACAATAATCAACTAATTCAATACATAAAAAAAAAAATTATAGCATGATTTAAAATTTACAATTCTCTATTTATCAACTAAAAAATTCTTTGCTTGCCACATAAATAATAAGTTTACTATATATAAAAAGCCCGGCGCAACGCGCAGGCTAACCAGCTCGTTTCTTCTAAATTGCAAAAGTCAATGGACCTTTGATTATGACTGTAAGCATGATTTCGATCTTGGTCATGTCTCTCTTTTAATAAAAACTAGTGTGTAATGATTTTTGTCTTGCTTGGATTCAAGATGAACATTCATCGTGTTCTTCATCCCGTCTGATTTTGATCCATTTTAACAGGGGGAAATTAAGTTTTTGTGTTTTTTTATTTTAATTTGTTTGATTTTTTCTTTGTTTTTACGTTAACCCTACCAGGTCAACTCGGTAAGGGGTTAACTATGTTTGGATGGTCATTCTTTTTGTGTTATATTTTTAACTTGAAGAGTGTTCTTGCCCAACAAGCCCTTGGGTATGTTATGGTAGTTTTTTTTTTGAAAAATAATTTATTATCAAATATACCCTTACAAAAAAATTATAAAAAAAATATATAGTTTTTTCGTGTGTTGCTTACGACCAAATATCTCAAAAATAAATTGATATTTTAATAGAAAAAAATAATAAGTTCTGTTTTTCGGTTTTGTTTAGACATCTTAGGATTTTAGTAATGACTATTAAATCCCTAATAATTTGGCCAATATTTCAAAAATATTCAACCAACCTTTCTTTGATTCATGAGAAAAATATGGTAAATACTATGATAAAATATTGGATCTATTGGTAGGCTCGCATTTAAAATATTAGTGATTAACCCAAACATTTTCAGAGACATCTTCAATGTTCACCAACTTTGATTATTATGGCCTCTATAAACATATTCCTAGTCGAGTGTCCCATTAAGAAAGGTATTATGAGGAACAAATTGATTGATTTTTCAACCACGTGACACTGCAACTATGAAAATTAACTCAACAGTGGCTTGTTTAACAACAAGACTAAATGTCTCAAAATAATCAGTACTTTCATGTTGACTAAAGCCTAGGAGCCACAAACAACGAGGCAACTCTGATGATGATGATGCAATGGATAAAAACGTGTCAAGTAACTATCTCGTCTAAAAATTTAAAGTTTTAGATAAAGTTTCAGAATATGATTTATATTACTCTTTAATATATCCTCTCAAATGAAAGCTCTTTGGATTTGAAACTTAGACAGGCTCACACTACCTTGTACTTGATTTTTATAAAATCGAATGGGAGTAGTTAGATTTAAACTCGTGACTGTTGGGTCAACAAGGTTCTAATACCATGTCAAGAAACCATCTTATCTCAAAACTTAAACTGTTAGAAAATACTCCGGAATATGATTTATTTATATTATTCTCTTGAAAGGGAGGTGAAAAACCAAATTTAACCCATCAGCAGAGGCAGACCGAGAGACAAAGCTTGCAGCAGAGGCATCCCTAGCAGATAGTTGAGGACCAGCAGCAGGAGAACCAGGGGTATGATTATTTGAGAAACATGCATGTGGGGAAGAAAAGGAGGACTTTTGGGTTGCTATGGGTGGACTGATACGGTTTCCTAAGAGGCTGCAAGCGTAGGAGAGTTCGAAAATTATAAAATTAATATGCCCAACTCGTGAATATGTTTAATATCTATAAAAATTTTAGTACAATTTGATATATCCAACTCACTCAAGTAAAAAAAACAAATTTATATTTTGTAAAACATAAATGAAATTCAATTCAATTATATTTCAAAATCCGACTCATTATATCCATGAATTAACCAAAAATGTTTAGTCAGGTTAAATTGTCTGAAGCAAGGGGCAATTTATATCATGAAACTTTCCCCATGGATACAAGAATAAAGTATAAAATAAAAATAACAATTCATGTAAAATATTTGTAACTATATTTTAGTTATTGCTAAAATATCAGCTCCCTTCTTTAATTTTAATTAGTATTTTTTTTATTTTTTTGTCGAAAACTTCTGCTAGAACGAGCAAGAGCTTTTATAACGTGCATGAAGACTGAATTATAAGAGGAAAAAACACGAAGCACGCTAGAAAGTTGAGGATAGATTTTTTTGTAAACGCAGTACACTAACATAATCCCACCTGAATTTTCCCATGTTCAATAAAAACAAAAACATAAACCCACTTGGTATCTGACACTGGGAAAAGAGGGAACCGATTACATGAAGACAACAGTGATCTCCAAGGGGTGAATTCCAAGCTCTATTAAGCTTTCTAATCAGCATCCATTTCTTCCAGAGCATTCCGAGCTGCTGTCTTGGCTTCCTCTAAGAGGTCATCAGGAACCTAATATGCCCACGATAATAGCAATTTACATTCAGATTCATTGCAACATTTAAAGAACGTTCAAAACAAAAAAGAAAGCCTTCAAATAAATAACAGCAGGAGAAGCCTGGCCTTCACATCATAAAATTGCAAGTTAGAATCCACAAGAATTACCTTTTCATGCAGTCTCTTTGATTCGTCACAAACCCAGCTCATTTCCAGTTCAAAGGCCTTGTCCTTTGCTTCATCATGTACCTTGTAAATGCTGATCCAGGGAGAAGGAAGATATCAAATAGTGTCCGAGTATTTTAATACACGTGCACTTGCTACAAAGAATGTATCCAATTGGAGAGTGACAGAGAGATTGAAGGATCTTCCTCCATTTTATGATTCTTTTCTCTTGCTCTCTATAGATATTTATAGTTACAACTATAGATTATGTCTAAAAACATGGGTGCTTTTCATCAAAAAAATTCTATATTACCTGAAGAAGTGAATAAGATCAACAATTGAGATATACTCAGTCATTACATCAACTAAACTTTGCCAAAGGCATCAGCAAGGATTTAGATGGGAAGGACGAAAAAACAAAGAAAAAGGAGCCAAGGGTTGCCAAGCATTGTCAAAACAAGGACATTTGCTGATGGACAAAAGGCCCAGACTCAGAAAGGAAACAGAGAAAAATCTACTGAATGCAATAATAATTAAGAAAAGATCCAAAAAAGAGGGGATTAAAATAATAAATGGAGCACTCACATTTTTGCTACTTCAATAACCCCTTCTCGGCATGTCATTTCAGATAGCTTCAACTTTTCAATTTCTCTGCACATGCCATTAATTCAATCATTTGAAAAAGAAAAGGGACCACAAGCTAAACGTTAGCTAAAGGATAATGTAAATAGCAGAAATACAGCAACCAGTTATACTGTGAAACAAAGCTAACAAAATTAAACCTTTATAAAGATTAATTCCTACACACTTAAAGTGGGTGTTACTTGATTAATTGACACATTGGCTTAAGATGAGAGTAGATCATTTTTAAGAGTTGCCAAAAAGAATGATCACTTTCTAAAATTCAGATGATGTCACAAATCCTTGCTATAAAATCATACAGATCATGTTTTGTGCTTGACTTGAATATATAGTTCAGCGTAAAGAATTGAAAATTGTTTTATACAAAATTTCGATCAAGTGACTGGTAATGTTTTTTCGTAGCTCAAATGTTTAATTCTTGTCTGAATGCTAAAGGTCAACATACATATATTACCATTTATAAACTGTTCTTGGCCTGGAAACCTGTCAACTCTCGCTTTGCTTCATCTCGTTTTTTTTTTTATATTTAATACCTGAGAGTATACTTTACACTGTAATTTTATATTCCAAATATTAAAATCTAATGTTAAACCCTAATATGCAAAATATAAAAAAACACACAAAATATGAGGAAAGATGCAATTTGTTTTTTTATTAAAATATGCTTAAAAAAAATTTAGAATTTTGTAGGATGCACGAAAACAAAATATCTTTCTTTGTTTTTGAAATGCAAATTTTCCAAAAAAAATTCTGTTTTTTTTTTAAATTTCAGATACTATCAGTTTTTTTATACCGAGACCGTATAATATAGTATAAGTGTATGAACCGATATTGAACAAAATTGATATAAAATCATGCAATGAAATCAAAATCTCTTCAAATGACCATTGAAATGTTTTGGATTTTTCTTGAAGTTTTGAAGTAAAAAAACATGTATTTTTAATATCGGGTTCGTAACTTTTAGTGTGAATTTACAATCCAAAATTATGCAAAATCGTTGAAAAAATATGCAAGAAAATCAAATATTTTGAAATACCCATTTTAATAATAAGAAAATATTATTATAATGATATATGGGTTGGGTGAGGTCGAACTAAATAAACCGGACAAGCCATGTTGCCCACCAATGTTTGATTTGAGTTGTACGTTTCGGGAAAAAAAAAAGTCCATTCATTAGGTGAACTGATGCAAATCAGGAAAGGAATGCAGATCAGGAAATCCCCATAGTGTCGTGACCAAAGCTGGATCTGCTGCAAAATTGGCTTCTTTTTCTATTGTTATTTTCTTTCAGTTAATTATTACTTTCCAAGTTAGAACAGGAAATCAATGCTGTTATGGTTTCCTAGCTATTTACTTTCCTAGTTAGAATTTACTTTCCTATTTAGAACAGGGGACTACATTAATATTTAAAGGTTGATGAATAATATATAAGGCAACTTTTTATGGCCAAACCTTACAATTATAAATTGAATTGTTAATTGGAGTGATTCCAACACATAAAGAGATTCTATATTTGTCTTTGTTCTTAGTGATTAGCGTGAGGCTATTCTAAGGGCAGTGGACATCAATTTGGTATCAGAGTTGTGTGTTACGTATATGCCTGTAACTCGCAGTGACACTTTGTACACTATGGCAACCACTCACAACAAAAACAACCCTATAGCCACTAACCAAAAGCCGACCCACCCTAGTCCTACCAGCCATAACCCCATCAACCCGATCAACCCAAATCCAACCGTCCAAGACCCAAACAACTCCAGCTCAAGCCATCAAAACCCAAACACTGAGAATCCAAACACCCGAGACTCAGACCAGCCACAGCTGCATTATAAACTTGATCAGATTGCCACAGTTATGGCACAGGTTATTCATCGACTGGACGTAATGGAGGAATGCTATGCTCGAGAGGAGTATGGTCTCCCTAATCTGCGAGGCTGCAGAGTAGATCACAGAGGAAGGTTGAGCAATGTTGATGAAGAAGATGTTCACGAGGCAGAGGAAGAGAATCGGGAGTTTGATGAGCATGAACATCAAGTTCGTTGTCCTAGAGAAGCGATGTACAGAGGACATGTTGTTCATCCACCACTTGATAACTAAGCGAATGAAGGTTGATGTGCCAGATTTTTTTGGCAAATTGGAACCCAACGCGTTTGAAGATTGGTTAACAGCCATCGAGGACTACTTCAATTGGTATGCTGTTTCAGAAGATAGAAAAGTTTTATATGTTCGGATGAAATTAAAAGGGCATGCACGAGCATGGTGGGGCAGTGTGGAAGAGCAATTGCGCCGAACATGCAAACCAACAATTTCAAATTAGGAAGAGATGAGGGAACGGTTAAAAGAAAAATATATGCCCATTGATTATGAGCAGATGATGTTCGAAGAGATGTTGCAACTCCGACAAGGATCATTAAGTGTTGATCAATTTACAGATCGCTTCCACGAGTTAACGGTACATAGTAAGGTTGTGGAAACGAAGCAACAAACACTAGCCAGATACCGCACGGGGTTACACAGTGACCTGTATAAAGATATGTGGACTGCACGCTCAATCAATGTGGAGGAAGCTTATTAGCTGACACTTCGCCTGGAAAAACAAACAGGGTCTATCACTGAAAGAAAAATAATATCGTGGGATGCTAAAACAGAATTTGCCTAAGCATCTGCAACACAAAAGCCCTCAGCACTGAGAGATCAAAAAGGGTTGGGGGCAGTGGAGATTATAAAGGAAAGGCAAGAGCCCCTAATGAAGGGCCACAATGTTACAAATGCAAGGGCTTCGAGCATTATGTTGTTGTTTGTCCTACACGAGATAAGAAATTAACATTTATTTGTGAAAAAGAACTGATAGCAGAGGATACTGTTGTTGAACACATGGAGGGGGAAGAACTTGATGAGAACAACCTTAGTGATGAAGAACGCTTGAGTGCCTCAGAACTACCCAGCTGTGTTATTCATCGAATATTGACAGGAACTAAGAAGGAACTTCAAACTAATCCTAACTGGTTGCGCACCAATATTTTCTACACTCGAATAGAACATAATGGTAAGGCCTTGAATGTCATTACTGACAATGGCAGCGACATAAATGTAATCTCAGAAGCTGCCATTGAACGTCTAGGGCTGAAGACAGTTAAGCACCCTACCCCATACCGGATTAGTTGGGTTAATGAGGCCAACTCAGTCTTAGTCAAGCAACGATGTTTGGTTCAATTTTCATTGGGGAACAAATATATTGACGAAGCCTGGTGTGACGTGATCCCTATGACTGTCTGTCATATGCTGCTGGGACGTCCATGGCTTTATGACCGAAGGGTCTATTACGATAGCTATGCTAATACTTAAAATATTCAAATTCCAAGGAATGAAATTTGTGTTAGACCCCTTGCAAATCTCAGAATTGGATTCAAAGAAGGAGGTCATTCTAGTTTTAACCATGCAACAGTTCTCTCGAGTTATCAAACAGAAGACTTGGTGCTGCTAGTAGTGAACCATGAAGAGAAGCAACAAGACAACATCATTCCAGTAGAGTTGGCAACAATACTGGAACAATTCAAGGATATCATGCCCAATGAAATTCCAAATCAATTACCTCCATTGAGGAAGGTACAACATGCGATTGATCTGATTCCAGGGTCAACTCTACCTAATTTATGACACCAATGTTTGAGTCCAATGGAGAATGAAGAACTCAGTCGACAAATTCAACAATTGCTGGACAAAGGGTTCATTCGGGAAAGCTTCAGCCCCTGCGCTGTCCCGATATTACTCACACCCAAGAAGGATGGTAGTTGGAGGATGTGCGTGGATAGTCGAGCAATTAATAAAATTACAGTGAAGTATCGGTTTCCTATCCCTCGTCTTGATGATATGTTGGATTTTCTATGTGGCTCCTCTATTTTCACAAAAATCGACCTCCGAAGTGGTTATCACCAGATTCGTATTCAAGTGGGAGATGAATGGAAGACAGCATTCAAAACAAAAAAGAAGAATTAAGAGTTTAATCATGGATCAAATTAAGAGTTTAATAATATTCAACAAAATTTGACAAACATGCAACAAAATGATCTCCTTACATTCAACCATATTTTGGTGTGGTACCAAAATGATCCTGTAACTCTAACTCTTAAGATCAGTTAGGGTTTCTAGTTACTATGATTTTTTATCGTTTCATATATAGCTCACCTCAATGCCCCCTTCAATGTTCATTTTAGAATCTACCAACAACCATTTTATATTAGGTTCATTTTGTAAGGCATTATAAACCTATAGAGCGAGTTTTTCTCTTAGTTTTAGAAGGAGGCTAACTTCAATATTTGTATGCATTAACATTGTTCTAATAGAACTCCTTGTATCAGGTATATCGCGAGCTTGGCGAAATGACATCAGAGGTTTTTTAGAGCTATCGCCTAGTTATTTGGTTTGGGTTACTAGGAAACCTGAATGTCATGGTCTTTTTAGAGGTTTAAAAGGTAAGAGGCTAGTTGTCGTTAGGGAAGGCGTTATCACCCCAACGCACCCTACCTGAGATATCCTGTCATCTTTGAAATGAAAATGCTTTCTCTCTCAATATAGTTCGAACATATTATTGGAGAATCCTTTAAAACATGAATAATGAGTATATTTGAGGAAGTGAGATCTATTTATTTTCTAGATAAAAACCTGGTTGGAACTTAATTTTTAACATAAACTCTCTAGCATGAAATATTACTATGATTTAAACAAATTTTGTGTGAATTTGATCTTTTTAATATTGAACATTAACATGATCAAATAAATTATAGTTAAATAAAAAATTGATCTCAAATAATCATTGGTTGATATATTTACGTGAATATGATTAATTAAATTATAGTTAAATAAAAAAATGATCTCAAATAATCATTGGTTGATATATTTACGTGAATATGATTAATTAAATTACAGTTAAATAAAAAAATGATCTCAAATAATCATTGGTTATATAAACTTATAGCAAAATTCATATTAAAAAAAATTCTCAATAGATCTTGAGTGTCTTCTTTTCCATTTTACGACTATAACTCCTTGTAACGTCATTAGTAATTATTGCTAGCATTACAATGTTATAAGCATTTATGTTATCCATTTTTAAGCCAAAAAAATAATTAATTTTGTATGTTTAAAGTCTCAATGAAAATTTTCAAGGCCTAATCTAATTTATTGAGGGTTTAATGGAGAAAATTAAAAACTTTAAAGTCAAATTTTGACTCTAATTAGAAGAAATTAATGTATAGTGGTAAAATTATATTTTTTAAAGTTTATTTTGTCCAATCAAGAGCCGAATTGCATAAGTTTCAAAGTTTATGGACAATAAGGGACCCATTGAATAATTTGAACACTGAGGACTGGCTTATAAGACGCTCATGAATGCAAGGTTTGAAATTGTTGAAATCGGTGACCAAATTGAACAAATGAGAAACCAAAAATCAAATGGTAAAAGGCGTTCAATTTCAGAGATGGTAGTTAAGTTTAATATCAATTTAAGTTCAAGAACTAATTACAGGTAAAATAATATTTTTTTGAAACAACAAAGATCAAATCATCGTGTACCAAAATCCCAATTAAAAATCCTAATTTTTACGGCTTAAATAGATGATGTGTCATTCATCCTCTTTTTTTGCCGAAGAGATTGACCGAGTTGTCACATTCAATTAAATGAACGTAACATCTTTGACCACCTTAGATTCCACCATGCAACCGAAGGCAACAACAACAACATCATGAGTAGCACCCGATGTCACTAGCTCAAGCCTTCTTCTTCTTCTTCTCCTCCACCATCAACACTGACTCTAGCCTTCTTCTTCTCTACCAATATAGACGACAACACGTCTTCTCCACCCATCCACGGTGGCAAAAACTGCTTCTCCACCTAACCGTCGCTAGCTTTAACAACTTCTTCCTCTCGTTGTAGAAACTACTTCCTCTGCCTCCTCCTCACCAGACACCATCAAACCACCAGCACAGCTCGTGACTAACTCAGCAACCCCCACCACAAGTCCTTCTTCAACAGACTAGACCGACCACAATTCAAGCGAATATTTTTATTACTTTTTTTTTCGGGCTGGATCTGTTCAAGCCCAGCCCACACTAGACATTGTTGGGACATATCAGCCCAACAAGCTTGTTTTCGTGCGTACGACTAAATCCTGAATTTCTCTAAACAATCCATAAAAACAAACAAATTGCATCCTTTTTCATGTTTTAAGACACAAAAATAGGATATCATAACCAATTACAATCATCCATTAGGGTTTGCCAAAATATCAAAAGTCTTCAATAATCATTTTATTTATTAGAATTTAACTGTAGACTTTAATATTTTGGGTGTAAAACTACATTGTAAAGTACATTTTAGATATTAACAGTACAACAATTACAATGTTAAAATTCAAACCTTAGAATAGTTAGGTTGTTGACCCAATGAGATAAAGACTCCCTAATGAAGAGAGATCTACTTGAAGCCTAAAAAAAGAACAACAAATAGAAATCTCAATTAGAATTTTTTTTTATCAAATAACGATGCAACCTACCTTAGGTAGGGTGCATTAGGGGTGATGCGTCTTCCCTCTATATAACAAATCCTCTTACTAAGATTCTCGCAGACCATTAGATTTCGTAGTGACCATAGTACTAGTTTGAGACTCTTGAAAATTATAATCATAATTTTATGTTTATGAAAAAATCTATTTTTATGCACTCCCCCACTCGGGGAGGCCGCATGAGAAACATTATCGCGACAGATATAATGAGATATGTTAATTAAGATCCAAAAGAAAAAACTAATACCAAGTCAGGTTAATGATGAAAATAATTATTATCATGATTTTAAAATGAAATGAAAAGTGGAGACAAAAATTTATTGGCTTGATGTAGAGAGCTCTATTTTTCAACCATGAAAACCCAATTTGCAGATTCTAACAACTTTGACTTCAAATCTTGTTTACCAACCTTGATAGATTATCTAAGTTGATTCAAGTCATTTTACTATGTTGTCATTTTAATATTTAGAAAATAGTCATCATGTTTTTTTTTTAGTCAGACTATATTTGTATTGATCCACCAGCTCTTGATCATACAAATATGGATCCTGCATTGTCAATAAATTAGATTGATAAGCAGATGTAACATTCAAGCTTTGATTATTTGCTAACAATGATACAATTATACCAGAAACAAACCCTAGAAAAATGCCTTTCGAGCCTTTAACCCAGCTCTTTTGAGCTTCAAGAAATCACATTATCGCTCCTCCGCATAACTAGAACAAAAAAAGTCTAAGAATTAAAATTTAATTATTCTTAATACCGTAAGCAAACTCTAAAACATTATCAGTTTGCATTTATAACGCCTGAAATGTATAATTAAAATTAGCATACTATAAAGGCAATAATCCTTAAACTAATCAAAGATAGCAAACTATAGCTAAAACAATACTTAAACAATGAGCTAGAATCATTATGCAGACCATATGGACTCCACCTTCAATGATTTTAGAAGGTATACCTTATTTGCAACTCTTTTGGATTGACCACTTCTTTCTTCACTAATTTCGGATTCCTTTCTCCTGCTTTTTCTCTTCTCTCCTTTCTATTGCTCCCTTGGTCCTAATCCTTTAGGCTTGATAGAGGAGGTGCATGCCTTTCTATTGGACCTTTTCTTGCTTCATTTGGATGTCTGTAGCACCATATTTAATTGTTTGAATTTGCCAACCTGATAAATGGTGATTTCAACATTGTAGGTGGTCAGAAACACCACATTCAATTGCTTAAAGGTGTATAATGCTATTTTGGGTATCCTTTAAATTTATGGTTTTCTGGTATGGGAATTTTTTATTGCTCCTTTCATTTTGTTCAATTACACCCTTAATTTTGCAATCTCACCACTCGTTACAATTCTATTTAACCCTGGATCTGAATGCTTTTTCCACTTCAGTCATTGGTTTTGGATTTGAACAATTTAGCCCTTGATTTGTCCTTAAAGTTATCTATCGCGGTTCATGAAGCTCCTCGCGTTCTTCAGATCGGTCCTTGGTCTTAAATTTATTCATTTAAGTTCTTAATTGCCCCCCCTTTAATTTGAATTTTATTCAATTCATTCCCTAATTTAAATAATTTAGCCTTTTACTGATCAATGTTTGCCCCCAAGTCTTGCCTTTTGAAATAATACCTTAATTCTTCAAAAAACTATTTCTTCTACAATATAAACCTTTAATTGATGTAAGCCTTTTCTTTCTTAGTAATAAGAAGGTATACCCATCCCAAAACTATTCTAAAAAAATAAAAAAACATGTATTAAATAAGATAATTGTAGATATAGATGATGCTATTTTATCTCTTTACTTTTTCTATTTTTAGTTTGTCCACTTCATTTGTATTTGTTTATACTATATAATCTATTTCTCTTACTTTTGAGGATCAACTATTATGTTTTCCTTTTTAAAAGAAAAATAATATTAGACAAAACATAATCAGTGATGGTACAAAATAATTGTATTATTATTAAACTAATCATAAGGATTAATATTTTTTTGATACAATAGTAAAATAATTGAATTAAATTATAAAACCTTAATTAAAACAAAACAAAGGAAAACTACAACCATGAATATTTATTCATATAAAAGGTTACGCAACAATCTTGAATGAATGGAGTGGAGAGCAAATTCTATAGAATTCATATTGAGAGCTCTATGAAAACCCAATTTGCAAAACCTATCATCTATACTCGTACTAAGGATGTTGAGGTTGATTATAATTTTGTCCATGATAGAGTTGCTACAAAGGCTGGATTCACTATATTTCTTTCAAGGATCAGCTTGTAGATGTTCTTACAAACCCTCTCTTTGCTACTTCTTTTACTACTTGAGGTTGTTACGCAACAATCTTGAATGAATGGAGTGGAGAGCAAATTCTATAGAATTCATATTGAGAGCTCTATGAAAACCCAATTTGCAAAACCTATCATCTATACTCGTACTAAGGATGTTGAGGTTGATTATAATTTTGTCCATGATAGAGTTGCTACAAAGGCTGGATTCACTATATTTCTTTCAAGGATCAGCTTGTAGATGTTCTTACAAACCCTCTCTTTGCTACTTCTTTTACTACTTGAGGTTGTTACGCAACAATCTTGAATGAATGGAGTGGAGAGCAAATTCTATAGAATTCATATTGAGAGCTCTATGAAAACCCAATTTGCAAAACCTATCATCTATACTCGTACTAAGGATGTTGAGGTTGATTATAATTTTGTCCATGATAGAGTTGCTACAAAGGCTGGATTCACTATATTTCTTTCAAGGATCAGCTTGTAGATGTTCTTACAAACCCTCTCTTTGCTACTTCTTTTACTACTTGAGGTTGTTACGCAACAATCTTGAATGAATGGAGTGGAGAGCAAATTCTATAGAATTCATATTGAGAGCTCTATGAAAACCCAATTTGCAAAACCTATCATCTATACTCGTACTAAGGATGTTGAGGTTGATTATAATTTTGTCCATGATAGAGTTGCTACAAAGGCTGGATTCACTATATTTCTTTCAAGGATCAGCTTGTAGATGTTCTTACAAACCCTCTCTTTGCTACTTCTTTTACTACTTGAGGTTGAAACTTCGAGCTGAATCCCCACCCTCAGCTTGAAAAGCTTTATTATAGTATATGATATATTATAAAGTTGTAAATATTTAGGGAAGGATTATTATTCTTGTGTTTTAATCTCTCAACTAAATATTGTACATATATAAATAGAAAAAGGTTGATTAACTAACATGTGAAGCCTCTATTATTCTCAACTCAACTAAGACTATTTATTGATTGTAAATGGACCTACTTTTTGTAGTCGTATAATGGTGAAATCACATCTTGATTATATGGTTCTTTAACATTTTATGAAGTTCAAGGATTATTGGAGATTATAATATTTGTCTAGATTTGTAGGAAAATGTGAAAGAGAAAAATAAGAAAAAGTGGGCAAAACTAGACATTCCATTGGAATATTTTTTAGCATTGAAACCATAAAATTTATTGGAGGCACCAATCAATATAGTGTACTAATTCTATATGAATTCTTATTAAATATAATGTAGACTCTAATATCATTCATGCTATTGCTGGTTCCAAATGATAAATCCACGCAATCAAGCAATAAAAATCTCTCATGCCTAATTAATAATGACACTTTATTTTCATAATTAGAAAAAAAGATTATCATGCATGTCAATTGTCATAACCCAATTTTGGGTTATTCCCCCAAATCTACCCAAAAATAACAAAAATAAAATAAAAGGGCCTAGTGGTGGTAGAAAAATCAATGCGGAAATTTTGGAAGTTTTTGAGAGCCCGATCATACCTCTTTTGTGCCAAAAAATAAAGAAAAATGCAGATTCAAAGCTAAAGTGACTTATTATTGCATAAATCTACATAAAAGTTAAGTTGAAAGGCATAATTATATTTTTATGGGCCAATTTGATTTAATCGTCGGCCAATTTAAAGTGTAATTATTTTTAAGAATTAATTTAGGGTCCAATTGAAAGATTTAATTAAGTGCAAGGACTTAATTATACTTTAAATTGGTCACTTTAATTTTATTAAAGACTTAATTGATGAGAAATCAAGTTCTTGAGCTTAAATTGGGTTCAATTGAGAGGATTGGAACTCTCGGAAACTAAATTCATTTTTACTAATCCAATTGGTGAAATTGGAAGTGAAATTGAAGAAAATTGAGAGTTTAATGGTCAATTAGAGATCAAATTGCATGAATCCAAAGCCAAGGACCAAAGTGGAAAGAGCGCGTAATTTCCAACTCTATAAATAAAGCTGATAAGTAAAAAGCAAATAGGGGGGGACCAAAAAAAAAGAAAAAAAACCTATACACACAAAAAACCCTTAAAACCCTAGAGGACCCATCTTTTCCTTTATTCATGGGGTGCAGCCGCCGGCCCCTCCCCCCCCACTCTCTATTCCTTTCTTCCCCATGGTCTCACTCCTCTCGTTCTCCTGAGTAGCCTCTTCTTCGCTCCCTCTGGTGACTGGCCAACCTCCTCTCTACTTCCCTCCAGTGACTGGTCAACCTTCCTTCCTGTCAGCTCCTTGTAGTTTTGCACAAACTTGATAGATTGGGCTTCCCATAAATATATTTGAATGGATCGACATTTGAAATTAACAACGTGGTATGGTACAAAATATAATATTATAGTCTTTTCACCACACAAAACAAAGCATAATGTTGCTCTTCTATCATAATGTATTTGGTAACAGGCAAGAGTATGAGATTCACAAAGCCATTCAAGGGTATAGGAATTGAATTTTTTGTACTAATTTTATTGTTGTTGAAATACAGTTAGTACTAGAAATTGTAGACATATTTGATAAGGGAATATATTGCATACATATTTTAAGTCATTATTGCTCTATTTTAGTGAAATGTGTTGGATTTTTAGCAAATTGTTTAGAGTCTTAGGTATCTTTTAGAATTATTCACTTCTTAAAAATTCTATGTAATTTCAGGTACTTAACGACTAGAATATGTTGAAATCAAGATCATATGATGAAGCAAATAATGGGATGAGCTTAGAATTCAAACACTGATTGGTCTGCCTAAACAAGCTTGAGCACTGATTGGTTTTTGAAGTATAACGAGAGTTATACAACTCCGTTTCATGTGTTCTTTACCTTTATGAAAAGAGGATACAGAGGCATACAACTCATGTGCAATGATAAGAACCCAGTTGTGCCATTTTGAAGTCCAAAAGTAGAGTCAAAATGACGAGTCCAAATCAAACCAGGAGTCCATGCGACCCAGACATTGTTCATTTGAAGTAATATGACCCAGACTCTGGACCATATCCAGAGTTATAGATGCCCAAAAATTGTGAGACCAAGTTCATTTGAAATAAAATTTTATTATCTACAACTTTCCCAAAAATATAGGAGTCTTAATTCATACGGTTAATGTCCCGAAATTGGCTTGCAATATCAGGAAGGAGCAGAATCCACGTTTTCCTTTGGAGGAAAAATGGAGCATATATATATCTTGTAAGGCAGCAGCTAAAGAGAGTCTTTTTGAGAGGAGAAAACCCTAAACACATTACAAAAGAGAGGAGGCAGCATCTAGGAGAGGAGGTAAGCAAATCGGAAAGAAAGAAGTCAAGAACAACAACCCCTTCAAGACGTCTAACTCTTCAATTTTCCAATACTCTTGAATGTTGTTCATTGTATCAAGTTTGTTTCTTTTTAATTTTGCTATGGAGTAGTTTTTTATTCTGGGATTTTTTATGTAGCCTAGCTATGAATATGTGAACAATTTCTTTGATTGAATTAATATAATACTTGTTGAGTGTTTCATTCTATACTTAATGTCTGTGTACGCTTGATCACCGTTTGCATGATTTGGGATTCAATTTGAGACTGAAAAGTGATAATTGTTTCAGCCATTGTTTGAAATACCATAAAAAAAATATAGGATAGAGATATCTATGGAACTTGTGTAATCATACTAGGTTTTATCATTCTTAATGTATTTTGACGAGTTTAGAATTTTCACCGAAAGGTAGGAAGTTTGCTTGTTAAAATTATTCATCGATGATCGAGAGAGTTTAGTGATTAAATTAGTAAAACCTGATTATCAACAATAATAAAGAAATTTTGAGAGGATTAATTCAACTGAGAAAATTCACATAAGATTAGTTACGGTGAAATTAGAAATCCTAGGATCCGTTAAACTTGATTTCAACACCATTTAATTTTTGCTTGTTTGTTTTAATTATTTTTAGCTTTGTAAATCTTTATAATTGAATCATTAAATAGATAGGGATTTAATAATTTTGGTATTTATTAATAATTTTTGGATATCATCGTGGGATAATACTCTACTCATCACTTTATTACTTGTTATGGTTCGGCACTTGCGATTTCTACCAACAATAATATTAATTAAAACATATTGTGTGTAGAAATTCGAAGGGTTTGCAAAATTTAAGGGGAATGCAAATCTATACATGCATGGATATATTAAACAAAAGAGAAAGCGGGTGAATAAAATGGAAGAATTCAAAAATATCACTTGCATTGACAGATTTATCATTAAACCCCATACGTGCCAAATAGAAGTCTACTATACCAAATCTCACGTTTTACCTGCTTTTAATTTGCAAAGAGTGTAAAAAACACATTTGGATTAGGATGTGGCTGCTGGATTCAAGATATGATAGCGATTCGTCCACCCTACACAGGTGACTGTAGAAGTCATCGTTCACGGTTTATAATGTTAGGGCTTGCAAGTAGGAAGAAACTACTAATCCAAAGGCACCACTTTTGAATTACGTAGATTCAATCTTAACTAGTTGAATGCTCGAAATCGATGAGTTAAAGATTTAAGATGACAATGCTTAATTAATTAATTAAGTAAGTAAGTAAGTAAATTATGAGATAGACATAAGACGTTGGAGCCTTATCAAGATCAACCTTAAAAGTATTTATCAAGTACTTCTGTCAACGTCAAAAAAAATAAGAGTTGTCAATTTTTATGTGTATGTAAGCAAAAACGGTTACTCAAGTGATTATGTTCCAATTAAGACGGTCGTGCATGACACGCATGTATCCTTTCAAATGCCCTTGAATATTGACTCTGCTTTGAAACTTCTAAACACCCATCTTATTTGAATATTTTTTTATTCAAGTCTTGTTTTCCTCAAACCCAAAAACTTATTGTGATTATTTGAAACTTCCTAGAAATTATGAAGTAATGCTTTGATTGCTTTCTCACGAAAACAATAAAAAATGAAATATAGAGAAAGAGATAAGTATTATGAGATAACTTTGTCATAGTCAAAAAATCAATCCTGTAAAACGAAAAGGAAAAAAAGTCAAGTAAAGGCTGCTTTTACAAGCTGGAAGTGCCTATAAAATGGTGGTTCCATCAATGTCATCTTGCATCAAATCTCTAAATCTTCATACATACTAGCTCTAGCTCTGTGACTCTCCGTCCCTCCCACATTTACAAACTTGCGTTTCATTCTTATATATCCAAACAAACCTCGGTTTCACACACTAATTGAGCCCACGCCTTTATAATTATATCTAATCCTATTTATCTACGTGCCAGCTTGAATACTTAGACTGCAATGGGAAGCATTGATGACTTCTCCCGTTACTCCTTCCCAGATGATTTTGTTTTCGGAACATCATCATCCGCTTACCAGGTACATGCTCTACATTTTGCTGCTTCTAGTGCAGTAATTAGGACAACAGAATATTGTTTAAAATAATTATGCTAATTAAGTTTTCATTATTATTTATCATGATATACAGTACGAAGGTGAAACAAACAAACATGGTAGAGGACCAGCTATATGGGACACTTTCACTGAGGAGCATACAGGTACGTACTAGTCTATACTTCAATGATCCGAGGCAGATTATAATTAGCTTTTCAAATAACATTATGTTCAACGTTTGCAGAGAGAATAAGCGATCATAGCAACGGAAATGTAGCTGTTGATTTTTATCATCGCTACAAGGTACGTACGTATGGGAGTTCTTCATCATATTTTGGCTGTGGTCAACTAGCTACAGGATGTAATCGACTATATTCTGATTAATTAATTATAACTTTTCTTACAAAGTATTGATAAATGTTGCAGGAAGATGTGCAAAGAATGAAAGAAATGGGAATGGATGCTTTCAGATTCTCCATTTCTTGGTCTAGAGTAATTCCACGTGAGTTTTCTTGTTCTTGGGATTTTGCTCTTCATGTGGCAGGATTTTAATGTGACATCTGCTTTCACTGTGTGAATTTCAATTGGATGTATAGCTAATCATTGGATTTGTTTTTGGGAAATGCAGATGGCAGGCTAAGTGCTGGAGTGAACGAGGAAGGCATCAAGTTTTACAACGATCTCATTGATAACCTCCTTGAAAATGGTTCGAACCTTTCCCTTCCCTTCAATTAATCATAATTCTTATACAGCAAAAAGTCTAACAGATATGTGCGCTCGATCTGATTCTCTGATGTTCTGTAATATGTAGGTTTGCAGCCTTACGTTACTCTCTTTCACTGGGATACTCCACAAGCTTTAGAAGATAAATATGGTGGTTTCTTGAGTCCTAACATTGTGTAAGTAACAACCTTTCGCTAATCATCCTTCGAATATCCAAACTTGATTTGGCTTCGAAATATTGTAATGTACTCGGTCATTCTGGAGACCTTGTGTAAAATTTAAAACATTTCTGCAATTTTTCTCACATAAAACATTGATTTCAGAAATGATTTCCGAGACTTTGTCGACCTTTGTTTCAAGAACTTTGGAGACCGCGTAAAGAAGTGGATTACTTTGAATGAGCCATGGATGTTCAGTGTTCAAGGCTATGACCTGGGCACAATGGCACCGGGTAGAATTTCTGTCGTTGTAAATGATCCACACCGATCCTTAAACACTGGTGCCACTGAAGTGTATACGGTTACCCATCATTTGTTGCTTGCTCATGCTGCGGCGGTGAAGCTATACAAGGAGAAGTATCAGTCGAGTCAAGGAGGAGAGATTGGAATAACACTTGTTTCTCATTGGTTCGAGCCTTACTCAAACAGTGAAGCTGATCAAACGGCTACCAAAAGAAGCCTTGACTTCATGCTTGGCTGGTTAGTATTTATATATATCAAATTCAACAGTACCTTCTGAGTTCTTAATTAAGCTAGAGAAGACTAGTATATATAAACAGAGAAAGTATTCATTTTTTTTCTTTATGCTGGCAGGTTTATGGATCCTTTAACTAATGGTGACTACCCACGTAACATGCATGATTTTGTTGGTGGAAGATTGCCCAAGTTCACCGCCGAGGAATCTGAGATGTTGAAGGGGTCGTATGATTTTATTGGAATTAATTACTACACAACATATTATGCTCAAAATATTGACGCAGATTATCAGAGCGTTGGGTTCATGTCAGATGCTCGCACTACTTGGACTGGTAACTAATGATTGATATCTTCTCTTTGTGGATTTTATTTTTCTTCAATTAGATGATATGTTATTTACTTTGTTGTAAATTGGCAGGGGAGAGAAATGGAATCCCGATAGGTCCACAGGCTGGTGTGAAATGGCTTTATATTTATCCCGAAGGCATATGCAAGCTTCTGAACTACACCAAAGATCATTACCGCAGTCCAACAATTTACATCACTGAGAATGGTATGGTTGAGATAGATGATCATGCATTATCCCAAATTTAAATTTCTTAGTATTTCTCTAACACTGAGAATGGTATTTTATTGGTTTTTTCAAGGGGTTGATGACGTAAATAGCAATGCTTCATCACTAAAGGAAGCACTCAATGATCCCGTAAGAGAGAAGTCTTACAAAGACCACCTTAAGAATGTTTTGAGATCCATCAAGTGAGTACTTGATTCTTTCCATTTTTTAATCTAATAGCAACAACTATTTTATCAAGATCCATCTAATTGGGATTCAATATTTATTTCTTGCAGTGAGCATGGTGTTGATGTTAAGGGGTTTTTTGCCTGGTCTTTAATGGACAATTTCGAATGGGGAAGTGGTTATACTGTGAGGTTCGGCCTCTACTATGTTGATTACACCAATAATTTGAAACGATATCCTAAAAATTCAGTCAAGTGGTTCAAGCAATTTCTTAGGAGAGACTCTCACAGTCCTGTTCCACATGAAAAGTCGAAAATTGAAGATGGTTTGGCTCGGGATGCTAAAAGGCCAAGAAATGCTTGAATGCCTTAAAAACATCTGCAAATTGGGCTTTCAAACACCTCTCACGATGAATTCTACAGAATTTGGTCTTCAAGGCTGTTGTGTCATCTTTTATAAGAATAAATATTCATGGTTGTAGTTTTCCTTTGGTTTGTTTTAATTATGGTTTCATAATAAAATTCGATTATTTTACTACTGTATCAAAAATAAATTATTATTAATCATTATGATTAGTTTAATAATAGTACAATTCTTTTGTACCATCACTGATTATGTTTTGTCTAATATTTTATTTTCAAAAAGGAAAACGTAATAGTTGATCCTCAAATGAAAATAAAAGAAATAGATTATAGTATAAACGAATACAAATGAAGTGGACAAACAAAAATTAGAAAAAGTAGAGAAATAAAATAGCATCATCTTTATCTAAAATTATTTTATTTAATGCAATTTTTTTTCATTTTTTGGAATAGTCGTGGGTTGGGTATACCTTGTTATTAATAAGAGAGAGAAAAAGGCTTACATCAATTAAAGGTTTATATTGTAGAAGAAAATAGTTTTGTGAAGAATTAAGGTATTAATTCAAAAGGCAAGACTTGAGGGGCAAACATTGATCATTAAAAGGCTAGATTATTGAAATTAGGGAATGAATTGAATATAATTCAAATTAGAGGGGGAAATTAAGGACTTGAATGAACAAATTATAGGAGGCAATTAAGGACTTAAATGGATAAATTTAAGACCAAGAACCAATCTGTAGAACGTGCGCAGTTTCAAGGACCGCAATAAATAACTTCAAGGACAAATCAAGGGCTAAATTGTTTAAATCCAAAACCAAAGACTGAAGTGGGAAAAACGCTCAAATCTAGGGTTAAATTGAATTTTAACGAGGGATGAGATTGTGAAATTAAGGGTGTACTTGAACAAATTGAAAGGTGCAATAAAAAATTCACAAACCAGAAAACCATGGCTTTAAAGGATAGCGAAAATAACATCATTTTCATGAGTATTATACACTTTTAATCAGTTGAATGTGGTGTTTCCGACCACCCGCAATGTTGAAATCACCATTTATTGGGTTGGCAACTTCAAACAATTAAATATGGTGCTACTGACATCCAAATCAAGCAAGAAAAGGTCCAATGGAAATGTATACATCTCCTCTATGAAACCTAAGGGATTAGGAGCAAGGGAGCAATAAAAGGAGAGAAGAGAAGGAGGACAAAGGAATATGAAATTAGTGGAGAAAGAAGTAGTCAATCCAAAAGAATTGCAAAGAAGGTATACCATCTGAAATCATTCAAGGTGGAGTTCATATGGTGTGCCTAATGATTCCACCTCATTGTTTAAAGTAT
>OZ037743.1:18519742-18577242 GCA_964035475.1 Salix caprea | reverse complement strand
AATTATTATCTGAGTATTTAAGCTTATAACAATAATCAACTAATTCAATACATAAAAAAAAAATTATAGCATGATTTAAAATTTACAATTCTCTATTTATCAACTAAAAAATTCTTTGCTTGCCACATAAATAATAAGTTTACTATATATAAAAAGCCCGGCGCAACGCGCGGGCTAACCAGCTCGTTTCTTCTAAATTGCAAAAGTCAATGGACCTTTGATTATGACTGTAAGCATGATTTCGATCTTGGTCATGTCTCTCTTTTAATAAAAACTAGTGTGTAATGATTTTTGTCTTGCTTGGATTCAAGATGAACATTCATCGTGTTCTTCATCCCGTCTGATTTTGATCCATTTTAACAGGGGGAAATTAAGTTTTTGTGTTTTTTTATTTTAATTTGTTTGATTTTTTCTTTGTTTTTACGTTAACCCTACCAGGTCAACTCGGTAAGGGGTTAACTATGTTTGGATGGTCATTCTTTTTGTGTTATATTTTTAACTTGAAGAGTGTTCTTGCCCAACAAGCCCTTGGGTATGTTATGGTAGTTTTTTTTTTGAAAAATAATTTATTATCAAATATACCCTTACAAAAAAATTATAAAAAAAATATATAGTTTTTTCGTGTGTTGCTTACGACCAAATATCTCAAAAATAAATTGATATTTTAATAGAAAAAAATAATAAGTTCTGTTTTTCGGTTTTGTTTAGACATCTTAGGATTTTAGTAATGACTATTAAATCCCTAATAATTTGGCCAATATTTCAAAAATATTCAACCAACCTTTCTTTGATTCATGAGAAAAATATGGTAAATACTATGATAAAATATTGGATCTATTGGTAGGCTCGCATTTAAAATATTAGTGATTAACCCAAACATTTTCAGAGACATCTTCAATGTTCACCAACTTTGATTATTATGGCCTCTATAAACATATTCCTAGTCGAGTGTCCCATTAAGAAAGGTATTATGAGGAACAAATTGATTGATTTTTCAAACACGTGACACTGCAACTATGAAAATTAACTCAACAGTGGCTTGTTTAACAACAAGACTAAATGTCTCAAAATAATCAGTACTTTCATGTTGACTAAAGCCTAGGAGCCACAAACAACGAGGCAACTCTGATGATGATGATGCAATGGATAAAAACTTGTCAAGTAACTATCTCGTCTAAAAATTTAAAGTTTTAGATAAAGTTTCAGAATATGATTTATATTACTCTTTAATATATCCTCTCAAATGAAAGCTCTTTGGATTTGAAACTTAGACAGGCTCACACTACCTTGTACTTGATTTTTATAAAATAGAATGGGAGTAGTTAGATTTAAACTCGTGACTGTTGGGTCAACAAGGTTCTAATACCATGTCAAGAAACCATCTTATCTCAAAACTTAAACTGTTAGAAAATACTCCGGAATATGATTTATTTATATTATTCTCTTGAAAGGGAGGTGAACAACCAAATTTAACCCATCAGCAGAGGCAGACCGAGAGACAAAGCTTGCAGCAGAGGCATCCCTAGCAGATAGTTGAGGACCAGCAGCAGGAGAACCAGGGGTATGATTGTTTGAGAAACATGCATGTGGGGAAGAAAAGGAGGACTTTTGGGTTGCTATGGGTGGACTGATACGGTTTCCTAAGAGGCTGCAAGCGTAGGAGAGTTCGAAAATTATAAAATTAATATGCCCAACTCGTGAATATGTTTAATATCTATAAAAATTTTAGTACAATTTGATATATCCAACTCCCTCAAGTAAAAAAAACAAATTTATATTTTGTAAAACATAAATGAAATTCAATTCTATTATATATCAAAATCCGACTCATTATATCCATGAATTAACCCAAAATGCTTAGTCAGGTTAAATTGTCTGAAGCAAGGGGCAATTTATATCATGAAACTTTCCCCATGGATACAAGAATAAAGTATAAAATAAAAATAACAATTCATGTAAAATATTTATAGCTATATTTTAGTTATTGCTAAAATATCAATTTCCTTATTTAATTTTAATTAGTATTTTTTTATTTTTTGTCGAAAATTTCTGCTAGAACGAGCAAGAGCTTTTAAAACGTGCATGAAGACTGAATTATAATAAGAAGAGGAAAAAACACAGGACATGATAAAAAGTTGAGGATAATTTTTTTGTAACCGCAGTACACTAACATAAACCCACCTGAATTTTCACATGTTCAATAAAAAAAAAAAAACATAAACCCACTTGGTATCTGACACTGGGAAAAGTGGGAACCGATTACATAAAGACAACAGTGATCTCCAAGGGGTGAATTCCAGGCTCTATTAAGCTTTCTAATCAGCATCCATTTCTTCCAGAGCATTTCGAGCTGCTGTCTTGGCTTCCTCTAAGAGGTCATCAGGAACCTAATATGCCCACGATAATAGCAATTTACATTCAGATTCATTGCAACATCAAGAGAGAATTGCCATATGTTCTTATAAAATAAGACACATTTAAAGAACGTTCAAAACAAAAAAGAAAGCCTTAAATAAATAACAGCAGGAGAAGCCTGGCCTTCACATCATAAAATTGCAAGTTAGAATCCACAAGAATTACCTTTTCATGCTGTCTCTTTGATTCGTCACAAACCCAGCTCATTTCCAGTTCAAAGGCCTTGTCCTTTGCTTCATCATGTACCTTGTAAATGCTGATCCAGGGAGAAGGAAGATATCAAATAGTGTCCGAGTATTTTAATACACGTGCACTTGCTACAAAGAATGTATCCAATTGGAGAGTGACAGAGAGATTGAAGGATCTTCCTCCATTTTATGATTCTTTTCTCTTGCTCTCTATAGATATTTATAGTTACAACTATAGATTATGTCTAATAACATGGGTTCTTTTCATCAAAAAAATTCTATATTACATGAATTGGTGAATAAGATCAACAATTGGGATATACTCGTCATTACATCATCTAAACTTTGCCAAAGGCATCAGAAAGGATTTAGATGGGAAGGAGGAAAAAACAAAGAAAGAGGAGCCAAGGATTGCCACGGATTGTCAAAACAAGGACATTTGCTGATGGACAAAAGGCCCAGACTCAGAAAGGAAACAGAGAAAAATCTACTGAATGCAATAATAATTAAAAAAAGATCCAAAAGAAAAGGGGATTAAAATAATAAATGGAGCACTCACATTTTTGCTACTTCAATAACCCCTTCTCGGCATGTCATTTCAGATAGCTTCAACTTTTCAATTTCTCTGCACATGCCATTAATTCAATCATTTGAAAAAGAAAAGGGACCACAAGCTAAACGTTAGCTAAAGGATAATGTAAATAGCAGAAATAAAGCAACCAGTTATACTGTGAAACAAAGCTAACAAAATTAAACCTTTATAAAGATTAATTCCTACACACTTAAAGTGGGTGTTACTTGATTAATTGACACATTGGCTTAAGATGAGAGTAAATCAATTTTAAGAGTTGCCAAAAAGAATGATCACTTTCTAAAATTCAGATGATGTCACAAATCCTTGCTATAAAATCATACAGCTATCTAAATTCTCCAAACCAAAAGGGATTATTATAACTTACGTCTTAGCAGCCTGCTTCCCCTTCCCTATAGCAGCGCCAAAATATCTCTACATAAAATCAAACAACACAGAATTAGATAAGAAACACGCCATGTAACAAAATCAAAAGGGGGGACATTGCAAAGACTGCAAGCATAACTATAACAAATCAACTCACATAGGAGATGCCAGATGGTTCGACCATGTATAATTGAGGTCCATCTCTGTCATAACCACCAAGAATCACCCCACAACCAAATGGCCTGCAGCATCAACAACGTTATGTACTTTTTTTCTGAAGAAAGCCCACCAACAAAAAAAAAAAATTCTATACTTACCTAAGCCACCAATAGAGAGTGCACAAATGCACATAGCTAGCAACACGATCTGCAAGCTCCTTGATAGGAATGGGTTCACCATACACACTACAAAATCAGAATATGACGTGCTAAGGATTAGCAAACTTAAGGTGCAAGAAATCAGAAAGGCAATTTTCAATCAAGCTACTGTGTCCATGTTCAATCTATAGCACTGATGATTACATAGAAAACAACTGATGAGGATGGGCATCTATAGTAATGTCTGCATGGAATCAAAATCAAACATGTTCTTATGATATCAAAAGGAAGAAAAAAAAATAATAAAAGAAAAATTCAGAGAATGTGCGTATTTTTAATTTTTATGATAAGGACTCAAGCTTTAAAGATGATCCTTTTAGGCAAGTAATGGACTAGTGCTAATTGACAATTAAGCATAGAGCAGTAGATTCTAATATAAAACTTGTCAATATTGAATAGGTAGCAAAGGCCTCATGCCAAACAAGTTCTGTCCAAACACCACTTTACAATGTGTTGCCCCTTGGTCTTGTATGACTCAAATTAATGTAACAAAAAGTGTAACAGACTGAGCAATCTGCATGATTAGGAGGCACCAGTGTGAAGTTGCATGAAGTATTGAATTTTCAGTGAATGACATGATTGAGGCAAAAGAACCTAATCCACTACCAAAAGATAATCAACTAGGATATGTATTAATAACTGTTTCTACTTAATACTTAAGCAGGCTACAGAGTAAAAAAAAAAAATGCAACTACATGCCTTTGTTAAAAAACAAACCTCTGATAATTGGTTGCCTCACTTTTGGCTCGTGCAAAAATTTGTCTCCCATCAGCCGCTAGACCAGCAACAGCCTGATATTTGAGGAGAGAGAGGGGGGGGGGGGGGGGTTACTGTTTGCTTCTATAAAGTCACGCGAACATTACAAAATCCTTCATCATCAAAGTGATTGATTTTAAGAACAAGAATCATAAACACATTTCATGTAGATATCTCTAATAAATGTGTAGTTTGGATTTCAAGGAACAGATTAGCGATAAATGATAACATAAGCAATATTCTGCTTCATTCATAATATATGTGTTCATTCATAATATATGTGTTCATTCATAACATATGTGAACACATGTATAGTAAATTAAATGCTACAGAACATGGCATCGACTTGACCTTTCCTTATACCTCCTAAAGCACAATTTTCCTTGAAATAACACTGCTATCTACAACCTGATAATTCTGTATAAAAATAAAAGGGAACTTCTACCACCCTTTCTCTTTGAGGTAGTTAAGATGAAATCTAAGTGAAAATTACATGAAAAACAAATGATACTATCAGTTCTTCCAGTTAAGCTTAACCTAGACTCTTAGTGTAGTTTCATTAGAAAATCCAAACTTCCAGCACCACCAGTTAAGTTTAACCTAGCCTCTCTCCAGTGGAATTTCGTTTGAAAACCCAAACTTCCAGCACCACACCTACAAACTCTAGCTCACAGACTTAGTCAAACCTTCTGTGATACAGTAATCATTCGCTTTCACCATGTACCCAAAAAATACCACCTCAAATCCATTCAAACCCAAGCTTGTATCGTTGTTAGTTTCAACAATAACCCAAAATCGTGTCACAAACTAAGCCAGCCAACTGACCCTAAACAAGACCCCATTTAATCAGGCATGCTAAAAGCAATCGAAACACATGCACACGGATACTTCAGCTACATGAAACCGAGCTCAAATCCCGTTAGAAATTAAAAACACTAATGTCATGTAAATCAATCATCCACGACCATAAATTCATCAATTTCAAATGATATAAATCTCCGCCCAAAACCCAGCAACCAGCAATGAAAAGACACAAAATTGAGCACTATTTAGTACAAACATTGTAAAGAAAGAAAGAAAAAAAGCAGTACCATGCCGGAATGACGATGAACGGCGTGGATTCTCCTATTGGAACCGGGTAACATCATCTTCGAAGCTATTAGCTTCTCCACACCCTAGAATCAAACAATTAACCATTTTATCACTATGATTCCAACTACAATCACAAAAAAACAGATAAAAAAGACTCAATCTTTTAAAGAAAGGAATAAAATTTATACCATAACAATCCCGTCTTTGCACTTGATTCCAATAACAGTACTGCAAAAAAAACACTAATTGCTATAATGCTAGTGAAACGAATCCAAAGAAAGAACTTGGAGTGGGAACTAACAAGCAAAGAGAATCGGAAAGAAACAGACCCACTGTTATCGACGGCTTTAGCAGCGTATTCGATCTGAAAAACACGGCCATCCGGCGAGAAAGTAGTGACTGACAGATCGTAGCCTGTTCCTATGCTGCTCATCGTTTTATGCTTCTGTTTTCTTCAACTTCTCTCGCTGTGCTTTTTTCTTTTTGTAGGAGCTAGAGAGAGACAGTGCGATTTAAGAAGAAAAGTTTTCTTCGATCTCAAGACAGAAGAGAACAGGACTGGCTGCCTCAGTGAGTCACTGTTGACACGGTGGCTTTTTGGGTTTGGTTTAGGGTTGGCCCATTTAGAGGTAGGAATTCAGGCCCGCTTTTAAGAAAAATAAATAAATAAGGCAGTATTTTATGGAAATAATTACATTGTAAATATTGCTTCTCCTACTATACTATAATAGAGAAAAAATATTAAATTATAGGAAATTATTTTTTAATTTCTCTACGTATGATGATGATGAAAATATCATACATTTGATATATGTTTGGTGTTGGGATCTTATATGTAATATGTAGTTTTATTGTAATAATAAATAATAAAATAATTTATTTGATAACAATTGATGATGAGAAGGTTTTAATTGTGTACAATGTGATGTAGATTTCTATCCATCGATGTGAGATGTAGTTTGATAGTAGAAGTATAGCCATGAATAATGATGATTGGAATAATATGATCAAAGATATTTGGTTTACTCCTGAATTCCAAAGAATATCAAAATCTTCAAAGATGAATCGATTAACTAAAACAAATGAAAAAATATACACTCATTCTGGTGGTAGCAGTCTCATTTGAATCATATCAAGCTAGCATGGTAAGATTTGTTTTTCAACATAAGTAATTTTAATTGTTTAATATTTATCTTTTAAAAAAAATTAATGTTGATAGCAAGAATAAGCAGGTGGGAAAGACCTCCATGAGAATGTCTTTTCAATCTTGCATTAGAGTGCTAAGCAGTCTCGCACATTCATAGACAATAAGTCTAAAACAATTGTTATATGTACTTTTATTTTTTAATATACTTTAAATATCATTTAACATTAAAATGAATTTATTATTACATGTATTTTTTGTAAAAAAAAAATATAAAAGGAGATGATTTCAAAGTATGGAACTGATCGGGAAATTCATCATTCATTTGATGGAGCATCTTGGTGTATGGCTTCAGAGGGGTTACAAATTGTAGAGTATATGGTGCATCTCGTATATCAAAATCTATAGTTAGTACGAGTTCTTCATCACATTCCTACTCAGTGGAGTCATCTTATGAAGAGTTGAAATAGGAGTTGAAGAAAAAAAGTGGTCTTATTTTAGAAATGAAACAGGAGATATATTTCTTTAACGAATATCTTGTGAACAATCATGGATGCTATGGTAGGACATCAAATATGGGCCAAGGTTGCCAACACCAGTGGCCTCATTGATGCCCCCACGTATTGCCTCATCGATGTCACCATATACAATGGCATCTATGGGTCCCATGTCTTCACCAGTATATCAACCTCAGCCTCGACTACCATATATTAGTCCATCTTACTCTCATCCACAGTATCCTAGTTCATTTTCATCATAAGCACCATAATTGTATCTTTTTATTGTATGTTCATTTATTTGTACATGTAAGTTTAACTGAATTTTCAATTGTATTATGAATTTTATTTTTATTTGTATTTGCACTATATTTACTTTTAAATGTTAATGTTATTAAATATGTTCTACTGCTTTCAAAAGATACATAATTAATTAAAAAATAAATCGGGAAAATTAATATTGATAAAAAAACAGCAATGATGTTCACCAACAAAAAATTTGTTGCTCACTATACTCAATAAAAAAAATTAGCAATGGAAATTCTAATGTTGATTTTCGCGATGATGTTTTTTTTTACATTTCATGCTCTATCATCCCCGAAGGAGACACGACACGTAAAAAATAGGGTTTTATAATTATAAAATTATGACTATAAATCTTAAGAGTCGCAACCTAATATTAAGGTCAATAGGAAACCTAATGGTTTGTAAGAGTCTAAATAAAGGGAATTGTTGTGTAAGGGAAAGACGCATCACCCCAGTGCACCCTACCTAAGGTAAGTTGCATCGTTGTTTGATTGATTTTCTCTTCTTTTTTTTTAGATCTTTTCTAAGGCTCGAAGTAGATCTCTCTTCGTGAGAGAGCCTCTACCTCATTAGGTCAAAAACCTAATCATTCTAAAGTTTGAAAAAATTTACACAACATTTAGAAACCCTTTTTTTTACCATATGTGGGTGTACTTTACAATTTAATTTTACACTGCGATAGCAAAAACAAAATGATTGGTAATTTTTTTGATATTTTAGTCAAATTCCAATGGGTAATTGTAAACTGGTTACGATATCCAATTTTTATTTTAAACACATGAGAAATATGGTATATTTGTTTTTACGAAAAATATGCTTGGAAAAACCTTAAAATTCGATCGTATGAACTAAAATAACATATTTTTTCTGTTTGTATATATTTTTTTAAAAAATATATTTTTTGTTTCATACAGATTTTGTGTTTTTAATTTATATATTTTTTCTATTTTTAAATTTTTGTGTGGGCTAGCTGACCAGCCCAGATGGTCCGAACGACCCATCCCTCTGGTGGGCTGGGCTTCCAGCCAGGTGGCCCGGTAGCCTACCTTTCTTCAGGTGCCCTAACCGGATACAAAATCCGACCTGACAACCCCCACTGTTTACATGCAGAAAAGTGGTAAACAATAAATGGAAGGTTGACGGAGGGAGATGACTGATGTACCTATCACTATCACTGATGGCAGGTAAAGGAGATCAAGGTGGTTCTACTAGTGATGGTGACGTCAGAATTAGTGGCTTATGGGGACCGGGAGAGTCGTCAAAAACTTGTTGTTGGAGAAGGGGAGAGAGAGAGCTATGGCGAGAGAAAAAAGAGAGAGAGGGTGATGTTGCTATGTTGCCGCTACTAGAGGCACGTATAGAGCAGCTGCGAGTGCCAAACTGTTGGTGCTTGCCAGAAACCTGTTGCAGTGTCTGAGGAAAGGAGAGAGTTGACTGCTACTGTCTTAAAAAAACTATGGCTTGTTGGTTGTTGGGTTCAACTGTGGTGAGGGGAGAGACTGTCGGTGATAGGATGAAGGTCTTGCCAATGCCGAGGAAGAGGAAGAGTGTGACTATTACTGGTGGTTGCTTGTTATACTTGTGTGCGTGTGTCTGTTTTTTAGTGTCTTCTTTCTGTAATTTAATGATCGTCCTAAGTGTCTTCCTCTCTATGTCTCTCTCTCTCTCTCTCTCTCTCTCTCTCTCTCTCTTCCCCTTCCTCTTGTTGTTGTTCGTTTGAGCTGCTATTAAAGACGAAGGAAGGCAACCCTTCAACTGCTCTTTGCGTGCATCGATGGGTTGCCTCCTTAACACCTTCAACAGCGTGCCTGCACTGTTCAGGTTACTGGACAGTGGTGTCACGTCTGCAGGATTTGGGAGAAGGTGCAAATTCACTTTGGTCCCTCAATTTGTAATTGTTCTAATTGCACTCTCAATTGACTTTAAACTTTTAAATTTGTGCAAGTGTATCCCCGCTAAAATTTCAATAGCAGTCTTAACTTTGCGCGTTTTTTTTATTTTGATCCTTGGTTTTGGATTCATGCAATTTGACTCTTGATTGACCAATAAACTTTCATTCTACCCGAATTCCGTCATTTAGGCTCCGGATTCCGTTGTTTTTGCTATTGATGCACACCCTTTTTTTACCCGAATTCCATCGTTTAGGCTCCGGATTTCGTTGTTTTTGTCATTTTAGAAAAGTTTCATTTTAGCCATAACTTTTGATTTTCAAGTCCGAATCGACTTCCGTCAATTCCAACTTGCTCAGGATTTCTAGCATTTTTAATTTTCACAATTATCTCAATTTTGCTATTTTTGATAATATTTAGTAATTAATCTCGTTTTCTTGTCCAACAAGAATTAGGACTAGGGTATCCCTTTAAATTTGTTTGTAAGCCCTTTGGCCGAAATCAATCAATTATTCAATAAAAATTTGAATTTTCTTGAGAGTTTCTCTTGATGAACTCCAGAGTAATTTATATAATATTCATGTGAGTCGTATTCTTTTTGTGTCTTCCATTACGTCATTCTTCTACCCCATGTTTGCCTCTTTCCCATCAGATGCTTAATTTTCTTAAAACTCACGTCTATTACTAAGATACTGTGAAGTGTGTATTTATTTTGGATTTTAGATTCTGACAGAGTCTGATCTCCGATCAGCTTCTTATTTGAATCAAATTGTATGACGGATTAAATCTATATATGAGGATGCCTACGAAGTTAAGCAGCTAGCCTAAGGCCACAAGATTTCTAAAATTGAAGTACTAAATTAACAGAATGCGTATAATCAAGGGATTTATATTTGTTACAAGCGTCATTAAAACTTTTTTATATTTAATAAGATCATAGTTGAGACAAAATCTAGTTTTGGAACCAAAGTGAAAGAAAGTTGGGTAAATTGAAACCAACACTTGAAATAAGTAAGGAGTCAACGTCTTCTGGGCTTCCAGTTTTTCACGCAGCAAGGTCGTGGTTACCGAAAACAAGACAGGCAAGTCTCTCCTCACTTCATAAAGTCCGTGCTGACCTACGATTGCGTATCTGGGTTTTATTTTATTTTTCCGTTTTAATATCTTTTTGCTTAATTTGCTTCTTTTTCGGATTTAAATTGTGGTTATCTCCACTGAGTATTATTCCTGAAACTGCAAAGAATTTGACATTATACAAGTGATTTGATGTACTGGGTTGATGACAGATGTTGATAATTTTATAGTCAGGATATGCAAAATGGGCATAAAGATTAGCTGGGTTAGTTATAGATTTTGGAAATTCTTGCATTCCTAGAGATGATGTTTTGATAAATAATTTGTTCATTCTGTTGGTTTGTGCTGTTGATTCTTATTTTGATAGCTAATCTTCTAAGTATTTGCCTGCGGCCAAGCTGGTTTTTCAAAAAAAATCCAATGGAAAGCAAGAAGGAAATAGATGGAGCAAAGGAGGAAACTGCTTCCATGAGTTCTTCTTTGCAATGGAGCCAGTGGCAACTGATCGATTCGATTCTTCCTACTGGCGGGTTTGCTCATTCGTTTGGTATTGAGGCAGCTATTCAAGCACGCGTGATTTTGAATCCAGAAGACTTCCAAACTTATGTCATTCATGTTTTGGAGAACACGGGGAGCTTGCTTCTTCCTTATGTGTGCTCCGCAGCAATGTGTCCGGATTTAGATAATTGGCGAAAACTTGATAGGATGCTTGATGCTACTCTAACTAATGAAGTAGGTCGAAAGGCATCGGTTTCGCAAGGATCGGCGCTAATGAGAGTGGCTGCGGCTGTGTTTACGGAAATCCCATCTCTTAAAACTATGAGAGAGATGTCTCTTGGTTCTGATATTGCTGCTTTTCACCATGCTCCTGTCTTTGGGATTGTTTGTGGGCTTCTGGGCATGGATAGTGAAACTTCTCAGAGGGCTTACATGTTCATCACATTGAGAGATGCTTTTTCGGCTGCGACGAGGCTGAATTTGGTGGGACCTCTTGGAGCTGCTGTGTTGCAGCATCAGGTGTCTATTGCTGCAGAAACTATGCTAAAAAGGTGGATGAACCGTGAGGTTGAGGATGCATGTCAGACAGCTCCTTTGCTTGATACTTTACAGGGATGCCATGGCTATTTATTTTCAAGATTATTTTCCTCTTGATTTCGTAGGTAAATATACAATTCTCACACAAAATGAAATTCTGACTCGATTGTGTCAAAAATCATCTTGTGCTGCTAACATGCTCCTTCATGGTTAGTTTATTAAGAACAAAATCGAGAAGAAGTTTCTGATACTGAAACATTTGAGAAACTGCCTTACTGTTTTCATTACATTCCACTCCACTCCACTATGCAGCATATATTGTTAACATGCAGAAAATTAAAAACTAGCATACAGCTTTTTAGACTTACCTACTGATCAGTAGACAGAACATGACATTCTTCAATTTGTTTCTCAACCCTGCCTTGTTCTGAGGCTTAATTTGTTCAATTATTATCTCCAGTTAGCGCGTCAAGGAGAAGAATACATTTGGATAATTTTTCACTTGAACATTCATAATTCTATGATAAAGCTTGTTGTTATTGTTCATATTAGAGGATAATGTTAGCTCATGGGTATGGCTGAATTTTCAGATGTTAAGGAACAAGTTCTGCTGTATATCTGTCAATGTGAATGTTGTCGTTGATCTTTTAATTATATCTTCCTCCTACTGAGCTTCTTTTCCTCTGTGAATCTGGATGGCATTGGCAGCACACTCAATTTCATATTTCGAATCACAATCGATTGGTTACCTGTTGTGAACTGGTGAAGAACAGTGCAGTCTTTTGGTGAGTGGTATTCATTGCTCAAATACTGCCATGCTCCACGCTCCTTGCAGAGAACCAGAGCACAGCCTGCAGTGCTTTCATTCTATCGACGTGTTTGGTACTGCGTTTTCAAAATGCTTTTGAAAAAAATTGAAATTCATTTTTAAAAAATAGAAAAATATCATTTTGATGCATTTCTAAATGAAAAACACTTTCAAAGACAATCATAACTACACTCTCAAACAGGCACTATATATTTGGACTGCCTTGCTGAGTCCAAGTTACTTACAGTGTCCTAGTTAGTTGAGCATCTTGTAATGTCATTCCTGTCTCTCAGGCTGCTGACCAAGGACCTCGTTGATTTTGCAAGCTACATTTTGGAAAAGCTTAGTCCCAAGGTGGTGTTGATTGTTATTTTTACCATTCAAATGAGTGCAACTATATATTCTAAAAACCCCAGATGTTTAATCTGACAGAACAGTTTGCAGAACATACACCACTTCTGATCGAAAACCCGATGTTTCATCATCCATTTCCCTTCCCCATTTGCCTTTTATTCGATAATAAAACAAATTCCAGGAGACAAACTGCTTGGCTCTGCAACCTGCATGGAGTTTCGCCTCTATTTACGGGTGACAACATTGTCACTTTGAACTATTCGTGATCTGGGCAATGGCAAAATAAATATTACGACAGCTGCAACTCCAATGGATTCCCTGAAACCTACCCGCCAATCAGATGGTGGGTGGTTATCAGCGAAGCTGTTTGATGGGCAGCCGTCGTGGGTTTTGTGCTAGGCACTGTCATATCTTCATCATTTGATTCGCATTTAACTTGCTTCCCAGAAAAAGGTCATGTAATTTAGATTGAAAATCATGCAAGTTGATGATTGAAGATTCTGTACCATTGAGAAATGGTTAGGGTCCTTGTGGAAATGGAATAAAATCAGCTTTTGTCCCAAACGCTTTTTGAAGTGCAGAGAGACTCGAGAGAGGCAGTTGAGACTGGTACTTGCAGCCCATGTCACCCTTTGCTTCGCTTGGCGCATGGCCTCCTACGGAATTAAAGTATTTGTTTCTGAGTTTTAAAAATATTTAAGAAAAAAATTAAAAAAAATATTTTAATTTTTATATTAAATTAATACTATTATATATTTTTAAATTATTTTCATGTATTGATGTTAAATATAATTTTTAAATAATAAAAAATATCATTTTGATATATTTTATAATGAAAAGTACATTAAAAAACAATATCAACTGAAATTGGCTATTAAACATGCACTAAGTTGATGTTGTTTTTTAAAGTGATTTTTATTCAGAAATAAATGAAAATGATATTTAAAAAAATTATTTCTGATATCAATATATTAAAATGATCTAAAAACACCATAAAAAATAATTTAAATTAAAAATTTATAATTTATAATTTTTTTTTAAATATTTTTGAAATGTAATTTCAAACACCTGAAATTGTCTTTTGGCTGGACGAACACGGACTCGTATTACGGGAAGAGATGGAGATCGGGTATAGCTTAATGACTCCTGAATTAAAATAAATAATAAAAAAAAAAGGATTTAATGGTTACTTGGAGAGCAATATTTTATCTCAACATAGCAAGTTACCATTCAAATCAAGATGTTGAATTTGGTGGCTTTTGAAACAATTATGAACAACTTGCTTGTAGCTATCTATCTCTATAAATGGTAAACTTGGTTGTTTAATGATAAATTTATGAGAAATCTTATCCCTTTTAAGGTCGAAGCCCCATTTGATTTACCATTAATATTTTATTTTTTTATTATTATTTTTGTAAAAATCATGCCTCCCTATTTATCAGAAATAGTAAAAGATGAAATCCCATTGCTAGTATAGTTATCTCCCCCCCTCTCTCTTGATAATATAGTTTAATTATTTTTTTGAAATGGGAAAAAAATGGAGTTCCATTTCTAAAATCACTATTTATTTTAGTAACCTTAGGGGATGTTTCTGCTACACTTGGAAGACTTTTGGGGCCAACAATGAGAGATAAAATGTTTATTAATAGGAAATTAATACCAAAAGCTAGCAGAATTAATAGAATTATCTTGATATGATTTTTTTGATGATTAATAGAAGTAAAGATTAAGTGGGGCCGTGATTAAATTCAAGTCCTCACTCTATCAAACTCCTTATAAAACCTTTTGAACAACAAAATAAAACTCCTTTTTTTCTCTCTCCATAAAAGAACACAATAAAGAAATGGCAAAGTTAAGATTTTATTATTATTATTATTTAAAAAAAAAAAGATATATTTAGCTTTTTGCTGTTGATATCTCCTTTTGAATTAAAAAAGAAGGTCAATTGTATGAGTTTTTTACTGTAGCAGTAAATACATATTATTTTGGATTGTAATAGTGCAATTATTGTTTTGCCTCTCGGCGCATAAAAATTTAACTCTTAGACTCGGGTGTATTTTAGCCTTTTCCATGGAATGGTCGATATTCTCCGATTGTTTGGGGGTATTTGAGTATTTTTTAGTTTTTTGTACAGTAAAACTATGTTTTACCCCTATCAACAAACAACAAATAGTTGACTACCCGGGGATGTTTTTGATTTTTTACACTGCTGTGAATAGTAAAATAATTATATTACTCTCAAATAAGACAAAAATCAAAAGTTGTCAGTGAGGGTGTTTTTGGGCTCTTAAATATTTCTAAACAGTACAAATACGGATATGCCATAAGAAAAGACAAAATTCAAAAGTTGGTTGTTTAGGTATTTCTATCTTTTTATTTTATTTATTTCTGCATAATACTGTCGGCGCGTCGGGCGAACGCGCCGACGGTTTTCTTCCTTACGTTCCTTTTAGGCGAAGCATGCGACTTTGTGCGGTGGTGAAAAATATTCATCCAACATCGCAATAAATGTTTTGTCATGTCCTCTTTCACATGGTGGTATGAATGTCATGTCACGGTGGTTGAAAATGTGATGATGGTCAATTGTTCTTTTTTTCCCCTTTTGTCTATCCTACAGCTTAAATTACACGAAAATCCCCTTACCTTTTCAATTCAGTCCCTCCTCTTTTGATTGTTTTGCTTGATCCTAATTTATGTTATAGAAATTTTGACTTGTTTCAAGTTTGTTCTTCAACTGAAATTGAGTATATATTCGGCTTTCATTTCGGTCCTTATTCTTTTAATTTTAAGTTTGGTTTTAAGTCCCTTAATTTTTTCGGTATAGAAGCTTGGATTTTTTTTTCAATTTTGTCCTTAGATTAAAATTGAACATATATTATTTTTTTATTTTGACCCTCATTCCTTAAATTATTTCAATCCTTCTAAAATAGTCTCTATATTTTGTCCATGTTTATATGTATATGTTCTTAGTTTTGGTTTTTAATGTTTATTATTTTCTCTTTTGTTGAGGTTATGTTTTTATTCAATTTAGTCCTTAAATTTTAATTTGTGTTGGTGATCATTTAAAAATTGATATTGTTTTCTTTTTTTCCCTTTTTTTTTATTCTTCAAGTCAAATGATTTTTTAAGCTAATAATATTTATTTATTTTTGTCATTTATTTTATTTTTTGTTTGCTATTTTGTTAAAGTTTTTAGTTTTTTTTTATTCTTCGGGGTAATTTTGTTATTTTCATTATTTATGCAATAATAATAATAATAGTTTTACTTTTTTTCTTACTTGCTCTTTTGTTAAATTTTTGAGTTTTTTTAATTCTTCGGGGTAATTTATTTATTTTTAATTGTTTTACCAATAATAATACTTTTAGGTGTTATAATCATGGTAATAATAATAATATTACTAATCATGATGATTATAGCAATTGTAATTTATTGTAATGGTTATAATGCTTATGGTGTTAATAATTGTGACTTTGATGATAAATAAAGAATATCAATAATGACAAAAACAATTATAATAATGATATTAATAATGATAATAATATTAATTATAATTTAAATAATATTAATAAAAATATTAAAGAAGAAGGTAAACCTAGGCAAAATGGTGTTAGATTTTTTAACATGTAAATTTTTTTTTTAATGGTGCTATATTTTTTTTTATGATGCTATATATCTAAGCAAAATAATCAATGTAGACAGAGTTTTTATTAGGTAATGTCAAAACAACTAATTATAGGATTTTTTTTTGTGTTTAGTACTAATGTTAAATAATATAATTTTAAAGAAATAAGGTAAAAAATTAAAGACAACATTGAGTTACATGATTTTTAACGAATACAGTATCGAATTATAAATTATTAGATTAAAACCATTATATATAGAGAAGTTGTAAAAAATAATTCTTAATAAATACAATATCGAATGATAAATTATTTCAAATGTTATTCTTATAATTGCAGGCAAAAAAAATATTATCAACATAAAAATATTATTTGATTGAAGAACAAATGAAAAAAGTTTAAGGACCTAAGCAAAATTTATACTATTACCATTATGAATATAATTATTATAATCGCTTGGATAATAATAAAATTTATTGTTTAGTAATTTTTGTTTAATATTAATGTTAAGTCATATAATTTTAAAGAAATAAGATAAAAAATTAAGAACAGTATCGAGACATAAATTTTTTCAAATCATTAATTTGGATATTAGATTTGAAACATTATATATAGAGAAGTTGTAAGACTTAATTGTTAATAAATACAACACCAAATGATTAATTATTTGAATTATTATTCTCATTGTTATTATTATGATTAAAAGTAAAACCAAAAGCAATATTAACAACATTGAAAAAAATTGATATAAAGAACAAATGAAAATATTTAATGAACAAAATTAAAGGATAAAAATAAAATTAATATTATTATCATTATAATATATGCCAGACTATCGAACATAATATAAATTAATATGTTATTTTTTTCTTGTTTGCCTAATTTTTTTTTGATCATTTAGTTTTTTATATATTAATTTTATTATGTATAAGGTGGTGAAAATAATGATAACGATTATTTTTAAAGTATTGTTTTTAAAAAATATGTTAGACTAATTATATATTTCGATATTTGTTTAATATTAACACATTAAAATATATATAAAAAATGAAATAAGATATTTTTTAATCTCTATTTAATTTAATCTCAGTGTTCTAAAATACTTTTAATATAATAATATCAAGAATAAATCTTTAAAAAGAAAAGAAAAATTTAATTTTTTAAAATAAAAATCACTTTAAACTAAAAATATATGAAGCCACACATAGACAAACACATATGAAAAAAACATAGATAACAGATCACCAATAGCATTCACTATATGTGCATAGAAAATAGTTTTACTCTCATTTCACACCATCAAAATTAAACTTGCTTTGTTTTTCAACATAAACTGTATTTAATATAGAGAAAAATAGGGATATAAATTAAAAGTCAAAATTAAGAGTATAAATAGATAAATACAAAAAAAAAAAAAACTATCTAATAAAGACAAAGATAAAAAAAATTAAAGGATTAAAACTAAACAAAAAGAATAAAAAAAGTAAAGATTAAAATGCAAAATAAAAAATTGCATATGTTGAGGAATTTGTTTTTCCTCATGACTCGTCTCTCCTACATTTTCTCATTTTTTGCCATCTAATATTTTTAATTAACTTGGGTTTCTTTTTCATGCTATCTTTGTTATTATTATTTTATTTGGTTTTAATGGCTCCATTTTAAACCCATTTTTGCAACTCTACTCTGCAAGCAAGAAATAAACAAAAACCCTCTTCTGTTGACAGACTTTAGACTTGCTTTTGATGTGTGGTAGAGTTTAATGGTATGTGTTTTGCTTTAATGGATCTGAGTATTGTGTACTTTCATGTTTTGTTTTTTTCTTACTGTTTTAATTGCTTATTTCTGTAACTATGCAGCTTTAATTCCAGTGAGTTGAGTTTGTTTAAGTTCGGTTCTTTTTAGCTATCATTTCTGTCTTGTTATAAGAAATGTAAAAGAAAAACAACATAAAAGAACTGTAATCCCATCATTTTGTTGCAGTTTCAGTCGAAATGTTTTGGTTTTTAATATTTGAAGGGGGTTTTCTTCTTCTTTTATTTTAGGCTTAATTTCATTGTTTCATTCAAGGTTTTCAAGTTTTTGGAGGTGTTTGTGATGTTAGATTTAGTGATATTATAGAGGGATTCGTTGGGTTGATGGGTTTCTGATCTTGGAATTTGTCAACCTTCACCTGACTTCAACAATTTGTGCAGCAATCTCTTAAGTTTAATTTTTTCTTCTTTTTTAAATCTGTTGGCTGTAATAGCATGGATATCAATTTAATTAAAGGAAAGAAAGGTAGGAAGTATTCTAGACAACCGAGAGCATTATATTTGTATTGATTTTAATTTTTTCTATAAATTGAATATAGAAATTTTCTGTAATTTGAAAATTCAAATGTATTAGCAAAAGAATTGGCCAAATGTATTAATTTTAGACAGTATTCATGTAGAGAATCTTCGCCAAGTTGTCATATTAGTGCATTCAATAATATCTCATAGACTCCAGATTATAAGCGTTATGGTTTTGACTTCGTAATCTGTAATGAGTTGCTTGGATTACTTGTATTGCTGGATTGCGTGGTTGGATTGCATGTATATGCAAATGTTTAGTGGTGTGCATTATTGCTTGGACTTCACCTTTGGTTTTGTCGCCTTCGTTGCATCTAAAAACGGCAATTTACTCTCCTCTCTTTGATTCGCTCTTTATGTTAGTTACCTTTTCTGATTTGAAATGAACTGTTTTGAGCTTTATTTAAGCTGTCATATTTCATCTATTCAGGCATATTCATGAGATGAGCAGCATGATGAATGGGACCGAGGATAATATGTGGTCCAAGGATCGTCGTGATTCACCTGCAGCTGATGAAGGTATTGGTGGGGGAATGGTGGGTGGGATTAGTCCTTTGAAGAAAGGCCCATGGACCTCTGTGGAAGATGCTATTTTGATAGACTATGTCAAGAAGCATGGAGAAGGGAATTGGAATTCTGTCCAGAAGCACTCAGGGCTCTTCCGATGTGGAAAAAGCTGCCGTCTGCGATGGGCGAATCATCTACGACCAGATCTGAAGAAAGGTTCGTTCACTCCAGAGGAAGAGAACCGCATCATTCAACTCCATGCTAATATGGGAAACAAATGGGCTCGAATGGCTGCGGAGGTTGGTAACCTTATTCCTGATTTAAAGGTTTTTCAAATAAATGTGTTATCACTTTGATCTTTATAAATTATTTTGCGGGGATGGTATCGATCCGTCTAACTTTGTTCATGGAACACAGCAATTATAAGATGTTGGATTTTTTAGATTTGCACAGTATAGAAAATCTGAAAATCAAGTGGCATGGATGTGGCAGAAATTAAATCATCTTGTATGATTGGAAATAAAATTAAATACATAAAAAAAGAAACAAAATAAAATAAAAAATCAAATTCTTAATTAATCTTCAGTAATTCTGATGTTTTTGGAATGAGATAATAATGTAAACCAGCAAAAAGGAATAGGATATATAAGCATAGTGTTTGAGCTCAATCTGATAGTCAGACATATCTGCACAATCTTTTTGTTGTCTCAGATATCTTAGTTACAACATCAAAAGATTTCCTTTTTCCAGTTTAATGAATTTTTCATTAGGCTAAATGAGTCACTCTAAATAGTTTTGGAGATATTTGCAGAGGTTGTAACTTCACTGGTTTTATTTTTTCCGAGTGGCTTCCATTTTCTGAGATATTGCTGGTTTTTGACCATATATATTAATCTTAAAAATCATGTTTCCATCCTAGGGATTCATATTTTGTATTTTAAAGTAACTATTGTTTCAAAAAAAATTCCAGGAAGGAGTATTAGAGAAGCTGTTTATTTAATACATGTTCTGTGAGCCTTAGCATAAGCTTCAAAAGAATCAAACCTCCATGTACACTCCACATCATATTACAGACATGGAAATTTCCTGCTACATGATTAGCTACAATATGATCTTGTATATATGTTAAAGTGCTTATCCATTTGCTTCAACTAATTTCATCTTTTAGGACTATTTTCTTTTGAAACAGTTATAACAGAACCTTGTTTTTCTTTCTGCCTTCATAATTACTCCCAGGCTCATTTTCGTTTTTGGGGAGAAGTATCATCTTTTATGTGCAATGACTGAACCTGCGAATTAGTTTATCTCTGTTTTTGTGAAGTAACTGTGTTCACACAGAATTACAATTTGGTAATTGAATATAATCTGGAGCTTTTGTTTCTTATAATACTGGCAACTCACAAGGCATTGTGTGGTAGGCTGGTAGCATATTTCATAATATGTTAAGCAAATTCCGAAACATGACAGCATTTAGGCAACCATGGGAGACATGAAACAAGTTTCTTCCCTGAGATTTTTCATAATACGAACAAACATAACCTCAAGTTCCCAGCTTTGTTTTCTGTATCATGCTTCCATTTTTATGTGTTTATGATTTCTTTCCCCTCTCAGTTGCCTGGACGGACAGACAACGAGATAAAGAACTACTGGAATACAAGAACAAAGAGACTGCAACGTGCTGGCTTACCACTTTACCCCCCTGAAGTTTGTCTGCAAGGATATAAGATGAATAAAGATGGTCAAAATATGGGCAAATTGCAAACAGGGGACGCACATGATCCTGATATGATGCTGACTGAACATTTTAAGATTCCAGAAGTGGAATTCAAAACTCTGGCACTCAATCCAGGTGTCCTGCCTTATTCAACAGATCTTTTCGATGCTTCTGCAAGCAGTGTGCTTAAACAAGGTGTAGGTTTATCCTATGGTCAGGGCCTTGTGATCCCAACAATTCATCCTGCCAAACGCTTTAGAGAGTCACAGACTATATTCACTGGTCTTGATGGTAGTGTCAGCACGGGAATGCCAGAGTTTGATCAATTGACAGATTATCATCACGGAAAGATTACAGGGAACTTTGGGTTATCTTCCCCATATGGTTGTGATTTGAGCAGCTATGAACAGTCATCATGCGGTGTTCTTCCTGGCAGTCATGCCATATTAAATGGCAATTCTTCTTCTTCTTGTGAGCCCATATGTGGGGCCATGAAGTTGGAGCTCCCTTCACTCCAATGTTCAGAAACTCAACAGGATAGCTGGGGAACACCTGCTTCCCCACTGCCTTCACTTGAGTCTGCTGATGCTTTAATTCAGTCTCCTCCAACCAAGGAGACAAACTCAGATGGTCAGTCGCCAAGAAGTAGTGGTCTATTGGAGGCAGTTCTCTATGAATCACGAGCTCTGAAACACTCGAAGAAATCTCCAGGCCACCAAACTTCAGATGCTTTTGTCGCAAATCATTGTGGCGCACATAGTTCACCCATGAATGTCTGCACAGCAGAGTGGGAACTACATGCTGATCTTAACTCTCCTTCAGGTCATTCGGCTTCCTCGTTGTTTAGCGAGTGCACCCCGATCAGTGGAAGCTCCTCGGATGAACAAGGTGAGAATGTTTAAGATTACATGAACTTGTTGGGAATTCCAGTTTTACTAATGAACTTGTGATTCTTGCAGCATACAATGTCAGGCCGGAACTGATCGATCAGGTTCTGTCATATGTTGAAGCGAGAGAAGTTCTCCATCAGACAGACTGTAACAGGCCAGATGTCTTGCTCGGCTCGACCTGGTTTGCGCCTAGCAATAGATACCATAATGACCATTTTTTTCAGACTGACGATGTAGCGGCACTTCTTGGTGGAGATCAACCGTGAACAGCGAGCGATAGCAAGTGCTGTATGAGTTGTATCTGCCACTGGGGTGAGGACGATGGCCTTGTTGGCTTTGACATCATTGAAATTTGATACTCCAATAACCTGTATGATCCTTTTGTTATCATTCATCAAAGGCTCCCTAAGATTTTGTGACGTTTTTGGTACCTCTGGATAATTACCCTCTGTGTTCATCTTAGGTGACTAGACATGAAACATTATCCTGCCATTGCCATTGCCATTGCCATTGCCATAGTAATGGGACATCCGTTCTTTCAAAACTTTTATCAATCCATTCCAATGTTTTTCAATTGTGTTTTTCTTCTTCTTCTTCTTCTTATTATTATTTATCTTTTCTTTTTATGGTGTGGTTTTTCCTGTCTTGATCCATTAAAAAATATGGACATTTACATCTCCTTCCACCATTTCAAGAATGGCAAATCTGTTAAATAAATAAATGCCTGAGTTGGCTATCATAGTCTAGGATATGTCATCTACGCGCGCGCGTGAGCGCGTGTGGACACCCACATTCATGCATTTCAATCAGCTTTAATGATACCTCCAACCTCGTTGACTCGTGATTTCTTTTTGACACAGCTTTAATGATACCTTCGACCTCGTCTGAGGTTGACTACGGTTTTTCTAGACGCGGACCAGGTGAAAAAAACTATATTTAAAACTTTTTTATTTACAAATATATTAAAAGTATGTATTTTTTTTTTAAAAAAAATTGTTTATCTAATGCCAAGAGATGCCATCTATTTTCGCTGGTGGCAACTGGCCAAATAAACACTTTGTCAGTTACTCTGCCTCGTGCTTTTATGTGAGTTAGGTGAATAAAATACTTTATCAAAATAGAAAAATAAATATCTAAAATATCACTCTAAATCAAGTAATTTTAATTGATAAAAGCTAAACCAGTTCTTCAAAGATGGGGAATATAATGAAATAAGGGAATAAACTTTTAAGGCATTGGACAGTTTTTTTTTTTTTTTTTTAATATTGGACATCATGTTTATCCAAAGAGTTTATTAATACACCCACACATTAGAACTTTACATATTTTACTAACAGATTATTTCATCGGTATTTTGATAGTGATTCTATCGTAAATACTTTTACTTCTGAAATTAAGGATGATTATTGTTTGTCGGAAAACTTATTATCGATAATTTCTATTTTGTATAATATTTTGTCGATAGTATAATCACCAATGAATTTATAAATAAAAAACATGTAAAAAAATTATTGGCATTATTTTGTTGGTAAGTATGTCATATCATCAACGGAAAATATTGTTTGCCATTCCATTAGTGATTTGTTTTTCAGATTACTGATGAAATTAACCCGTCGATGAGTACATATTGTCAATGATATTTCTTATATTTTTTCCAATTTCTAGAACTCTCTAAGGAGTTTTGTTCATATTCTGTTTGAAATAATAAGTGACATTATAAACTTTTTGTCAACTTTTTAGAACTTTATGAAAAACTTATTCCATCTAAAATGTCATTAGTAATTTGTTTAAGATTTTTTTTTAAAATCTAATATACAAAATAAAAATTAAATTAAAAATTGAACATTTATTATAGATTTAAAATTTTATCAGTTTAAAAACAATTTATCTAGAAAAGAGGGGTTGAAAAAAAGGCTAACGAGGTAGGTATTTGAATAGATTAGGAGAGTGATGAGGTGGACCACATGTGCAACCCATGTTTGATTTCATCTCCATGTACAATCGAGCCTCAACACTAAATTGTTATGTCTCAACAGTAAGATGAGTTGTCTAAACTTCAACTTGTTGGTTTATAATCTTGTGGAACTCTAGATATTGAGTGCCGAAACTAATTGCAAGCATCCAACAGTTGAAACACTATGAGTTGTCCATAAATCCATAGTCCTATTGTTTGAGATATCATAAACCTAATTTATATTGGATCCACCGAACGATCTAACCTCCAACCATAAATCCCGATTGAGTTTTGGATGAGTCAAATGATCATCCATGTAACTCTCCAGTAACTATATATTATATGTTCCCTGAAAAAATTAAGAAAATAACAAGTCAACATTTTTTTTAAGAAGTAATAAAAACATAAGAAAAAATTGTTGAAATCTAACTTACCATTAACTTCTGAGCTCGGTTATCCATCAATTGTTACATCCTTTTTCGATGGTCATCATTTCATATGTGAGTTAAGTTTTGCTAAAAACATACGAGGAATAAACCAAGGATTATTTAATTAACAATTTGGTTAATTTATCAAATTAAATGATAAAAGTTTTTTGTTTTTTATCCAACTTTTAGGAATTTTTTTAATGGAATTATTAATTGATGATAACATCTTTGATTAGTTTCACAAACTTATTATGTTGATGATATCGTATGTAATGGTCAGCGACATAGAAGTGTAATTTTTATCCAACTCTTTAGAGCTTTTTGATGGACTAATTTCATCGATGTTGTCATTACTTTAAAATCATCAATGGTTTCATTTTTATAAAACAACTTATTTTTTCCTTGCATTGTTGTATTTCATATATATCAATCCTTCAAATAAAATAATATTACAATGCAATAACACCATTTCCTTTTATATAATAAAATCAATTTGTAACTCCCTTTTAAATTCTACCAATAAAGAAGTCCCTTCTATTTTTTATACTTGTAATATGTTAAAAAGAACCTCGAATGGCAATAGAAAAAGAACATTTTATTACCATTTGTTAAAGTAAGGGTCTTGTTATTTTCCATACAATATGGATACACAAAATTTTCATGCGTACTTCAATCAAAAATCATCCTATATACAAGAAGATTATAGATAATCCACATCAAAATTGCTTTCATTTGAAAATTTTATTTTCTTAAAACATCATAAGTAAACATCTTAAATGATAATAACTACTTCAACTTATCAAGCGATGGTTTAGGATAAACATTTATATTCCTACTTGGGGTATTAGGACTAGTATGACCATAAATAAAAACATGAACTTTAGTCTCATACACATCTTTAGTGACAAGTTATAGATTATGAGTATTATTGGCCAATAAGAATAAAGAGTAATAAATGACCTAAATGGATTGAACTTGTCTATATATAATCAAAGATATACATACCTTTATTCCATTAAAAACTGAAAAAGTACATCATGACTTCATCCACCGTATCATGTGTATGATGTCATGTCATATGTTTAGTAGTATTTAGATATATGAATAGTTTTTGCAGTCTATGAGTGATTGAGAAATATCTAAGTTTTTATGTGCAATAAGAGTTATTTTCCTAACAATTATGGGTTTTATACCGAGCATGCTTACAAGTTATGCACTCGATCAAATTTATATTTTCAAGGTAGTATAATATACAGAAGTTTAGATACATGTTGATTTCTTGGTATTTTATGACAAAAGGTTTCATCATGAACTTGGCAGCATAGAAATACTAAAATGCCTTTAGGAATAAATTATAATAAATAAAAAACCATCATTAAATGACTACCAGACCCCTGCAATCAAGTCTAAAAAAATTGGATGGTAAGGGCAATAGAGTCATTAAATTGTTCATGGGGAAATAAAATTATATAAAGCCTTTAGACCAAAGGTTATAATTTTTAACTTTTATGGTTAATACATTAATTTTATTGTTATTAAAAATTGGAAAAGATAGAGTTTCCCCCAAACAAATAAAGAGTAGAAAATTAACCTCATGAAAATATCAATTTACCTCTCAATATCAATTCATTTGTTTTTCAGTAAAGAAAATATTATAATTTTATTATTAAAATCCTCAATAACTTAAGACATATTTATAGTATTTTTCCATAGAGTTAGGTTATGTTAGATAGTGCATATCTTCTCTCAAATACTAAAATGATTACAACATTGAATACAAAACTTGAATCCATCAACACCCAAGACCCTTAATTATTATTTGTAATTATAAAGAAAAATTACAAGAAAGAAAATTAACAATCACCGTTATAAACTTTTTGTCCAATTAATTATTTCAATTAAAGTCCTAATTAAAACATTTAACACCCTACTTCTTCCTAGCTTTTTTATTTTCAACTCAATTTTTTTTAACACTTTCGAATTAGAAATTAATTAACATAAAAAAAACTAGAGGAAGAGAGGTTTTTATTATCCTCCTCCTCCTATTCACTAAAGTAGTGTTGCTTTATTCTTTTGTTGTTTTTCTCTTTTTAAGATATATATTTTTTTATTTTAATTTCATTATTCAATATTAATTTTTTAGGGATTGAAATTCCTAATTGTCTTTCAATTTATTTTTTATAAGACTATCTTATGCTCATAATCGGACAACAAGTCTAGCAAGTTGACTCAAGGTTTTCAAATTAACTTTTTTTCTCAATTTCATCTTTCAACATTGAGTTGATTACAAATTAGGCATTGTATTTGTTTTGGTCTATTTTTTACGGCGTTATCTCTATCTCATTACCCAGGTCACAAGTTTTGCTTATTAACCCTAGTTAGCTCAAGTATTTTTTTGTCCTTTTTTTCATTGATTTTTTTTTTCATTTTTATCTTTCAATACTAAGTTGATTGAGAATTGAGTTTCATAATATTTTTTTTAATTTTTTTTTCTATTGGATTATGATTATGGGATTGACAAGTTAACCTAGGTTGACTCTGATTATATTTTTGGGGTTTTTTTATAAAAAAAAATTCAGTTTCTTCCTTTAATATTAGGTTTATTGAAAATTTAGTTTCATGATTTATTTTTGTTTACTTTATATAAGGTTATCATTATCTCATGACTTGGTATATGGATTGTCAGGTTGACTCGAATCTATCTAATATATTGTCGTCTTAGTTTTTTTTTAAAATCTTATTTTAAATATTTATTTTTACTCAAGCTATATTTTTACTACTCATCCAGATTGTCTATGGATTCGTCAAGGTAACTGAGTCGTATCAAATCAATTTTCACATGGTTTAACCTTTTTTTCTACTAAAAATAAGAATAGCAATGCTTATATATTTTTGTAACATATAAAAATTGATTTGAACCACAATGTAGCACGCAGAAATAATCTAATAAAACTTATAATTTTTCATAAATAAACTAAATCCACATAATAGAAGAATTTTCATATATGAATATATAGAGAAAACAAAATTATCCAAATTCTCCATCGATTCAATTTCATAAACATCAACAACAAACATAATACACACACACTAACCCATAACTAATTAATTAGTTAATTAGTGGGGAAAGAGAGAAATTTAATTTTGTAGCAAAGAAGGGAAGCTTTGGTTGGTTGTGAAATAATACGAATAGCAGACCGGAGGTGGTTGTCCATGCTAGAAAGCTGATGGAGGCGGTGGAGAAAATGAGCTTTTGACGCGAGGTGAAGTTAGACAGCTAGAGGAGACAGCAATGGAAGCTCCACTTTTGATTGGAAGATACAATTAAAATTGTTTTTTTTAAATATTTTTTGTTTAAAAATATTATAATAATATATTTTTTACAAATATTTTTAATATTAACAAATCAAAATCAATTAAAATACTATAAAAAAAATTAATTTAAAATTAAAAAAAAATTGTAACGGAAATGTGGTGAGATGCAAATCGGTCACATCATTGACATGACGCAGTTGATTCTCTTCTCTTATTTTTATAGGTTACAAGAGAATGCTGCAGTCTTTTTTTTAATGCTTTGAATTGATATCTAATTAAAATTGAAGTTTTAAGAACTTGGTTTCGTTTTAGGTTACTATTTTATTTGTGAAAGATTTGATTTAACTAAATGGTTCATTGTATCTAGAACTAAAATCACATAAATTCACTCTAAAATAATTATAAATTTAGTTTTTAATGATTTTCTTTCTCGCAAAAACAGCCTTCATCTTCAAATACCAAGCACTTTTATGCAAATAAAAGTTGTATCTTTCAAACTATTTGAACACCTTTTAGGTTTCGGTTTAGATTTTTTGTTTTAATCTTCAATTAATGAACATGTTTTCTGTTTTTGCGTTGAGGAATATTGAAAATTGGAACAAATGGGTAGAAAAATAAAAATAAAAATAAAAATATAAAATGGGAAATATTTTTCATCAACGAGAAAAATCCAAAGCATACACTCATGAAATAAGAGTGAGGTCTAAAAGGAAATACATTTATGACTTCAATTATAATTGGAAATTTTGCATAAAATATCAAAATTTAGGAAATAAAGAATAGAGAGAGATTTTGATTCTATTAACCCGGCAACCTAGAAAAATAGGAAATAATTTATTTCCTTAATTATTAAATGTGAAAAGAATAAGGTTTTTCTTACAATAACATAAAGGTTTTCTTTCGTTTTTCTATTTTCCTCTTCGGTATAAACACAAACTTTTAATTAAAATTAGGAAAATTCTTCTAAAAAATGTATGGGAATTTATAAAAAAATATGGCCCATTTTAATTTTATTTTCGATACTTAACATCACATCCTATATACTCGGATGGATAGGGATGGTGGTTTAGCAAAATTTATCACCAAGTAAATATTTCATCAAAAACAAACACTAGAATATTTTATATATGATGATTTTATTTCATTTTATTGTTTGTAAATTATTTTATAGCAATTCTGTTGCTCTAAATGCTGTAGTTGTGCAACTCGACATAAACAAAGCCGGGTCACGGTTTTGGAAATTTGATACTAAAATATAATTTTTTAAAAATCAGAAATATTATTTTGACATAAAAAAATTCTTTTTTAAAAGAAACAAATCAAGACTTATAATTTGTTTTATTTAACTCGCTTATTCAACCGGAATTGATTCGTATCCTGAATTAACCGGGGCTTGAATTAACCGGGATTTTATCGATCCGATTCGAGTTTTATAACTATGATATATTATTATAAGCATACATATCAATAAAAAGAGTGCAGTAAATGGAAACTGAAGCGAAGAGTTGTAGTATTGAAAGGTTACCAAAAAGGACTTCTCATTGAAGAATCAAAGGCAATGAATATTTATGTGAATCTAATAAATTCAGAATTAATGCCACCTAAAATTCGCGAGATATCTTCGCAAAATGGTTTCTTGATTTCTTCTATCCAATCCAAACCCTTATTTCTTTCTTCTTTCCCTGAATGTAGCTTCTTATTATACGGCAAAATCTCGATTATCTCTCCCCCTACTTATCTATCACAATAACCATCTTTTCTAGCACCTCTGCCAAGAACCCTAGCTAAGCTTGTGCTGCAGTCTTCTTTTTCGCTTTTCTTTTCTTTCAAGTCTCCCATGGATGATCATGAACGAGAGTTTCTCCAAAGGGATCATCATTATCCTGCCAAGGTTACTGCAGATAAACCTGTTGCATCACTACCATTAGATCCCTTACCTTCGAGATCGAAATTTTCTTTCAAGATCAAAATCGCTAACAGCAGTAAACCTAGCGGGGATGATCTTGAAGGTGCAGGTGCTGACCCGCGTGGACCTGGTTATCGGGTGTGTGAATATTGTGGTAAAGAATTTTCATCAGGGAAGGCGTGGGGAGGGCATAAGAGACACCATCTCAAGAACGATAAAGATCTCAAGAAAGCTCGACAGTTAGAGCTTACCAAGATCCAGCGTGAAAAGACGAAGAAGCATGAATTGAAATCGTCGAAGAGTAACGGCAGTAGATGCAACACCATCAAAGCTGGTGATGTGAGTGTGGCTAGTGGAGGAAAACCAACCTGTTGTTTGTGTGGTAAAGTTTTTCCTTCGATGAATTCTCTGTTTGGCCATATGAGATTCCATCCTGATAGAGGCTGGAAGGGGACTCAGCCGCCTTCATTGTCTGACAAACACAGTCGTAACTCCTCTAACCTTTCTGAATCTGCAGCTGTATTAGAGGTTGATCAGATTGGTTTAGCTATGGAAAGAGGTTTAGATGATGGTGCTGATCTACTCGCATCCCTCTCAAGCTGGAACAAGAGAGATAAGCGAGGGCGGACCTTAGATCCAGTTGAGGCTGTTTGTGATCTGGATCCGGTTCAGGCTGCGTGTACTCTGATAGAACTATCTCGCGATGGTAGCCGATTTCATAAGCAGAAGATTGACGAAGTTCGACAAAGAAAGAAGCTGAAGATTAATGACGAATCCACAACTTATAAATCTCTTAAACCGAAAAACAGTGGCAAACCAGTGGATGAGTTTAAGCTACAAATCGGGATGGATGATCAAAAGGCCGTATCTTTCGACAGTGAATTGGGAGTTTCGCGCTGGTCTAATGAAGACAAAGGCAAGAGGAAGAGGGAGTCAGATGAACAGGAAGATGAATCCCACAGTATGATCACCAAAAAGAAAAAGAAGAAGACGATGATGATGAACTGGATGTGCAAGTTAAATGATTCTGAAACCTCAAAAGGCACAGGATCTTATAAGATTGCCAGTACTGTAGATGGAGCTGAACTGTTGGATTATAAATCCACCATGGATGCGAAAGGCCATGTTCTTTCTTCCATGGAAGTCAAACAATCAGAAGAAATTGAAGAGGAGAGCTCGATTCCAATGGGGATTTCCTCCTTCGAATGCGATATATGCCATAAGACATTCCCCACCGGGCAGGCATTGGGAGGTCACAAGAGATGTCACTGGAAAGGACCAGCTAAAGCTACTCCATCACATGAAGTAGCTTTACCAGGAGAAGCTAGTCAAAATACTTCAAATTCAGAATCATCTGGAGAAGGCAATCAAGCTGGAGAAGCCAGTGCTTGTAGCTTGAGCTTTGACCTGAACATTCCCTACATCATGGAGGATGGAGAATAGATTTCTTTTTTCTTCAGCTAGGTCTGATCATTGATCTCAATTTGCACCTACTTTGTATTTTTTTTCAATTTCCTTCCTCGTCCCTAAAGCTCTCGTGCATTTCCAGTTACTGGGGCCAGTACTGCCTGTAGATTAAGCTTTGACCTGAACATGCCCTAAATCATGGACGATGGATTGTAGGTTTCTTTTTTCTTCAAAAAGGTCTAATCATTGATCTACATTTGAACCTACTTTGTAATTTTTGAATCTCCTTCCTCATCTCCAGGTTCTCATATGCATTTCCAGTTACTCGGGCCAGTGCTTGTAGATTAAGCTTTGACCTGAACATGCCATAAATCATGGAGGGCGAAGAATAGATTTCTTTTTCTTCAACTAGTTTTGATCAATGAGCTGCATTTTACCTACTTTGTAGTTTTTGAATTCCCTTCCTCGTCTCCAGGCTCTCATGCATTTTCATTGTCTCCAGGTTTTACTATATTACCTTTAATTTTTACATATATATTGCTTGAATTTAAGCTATTTTATTGTTTCCAGGCTATAACTATTTCTAATGTAAACCATTGTTGAACTTTGAAAGAACCTGATGCAAGAAGGAAGCATTTTGAGTCTTATATATGCTCAATTTCTCAGTTATTATTTCATGTTAATTTATCCAAATCATTGCTCAAAACTTGCTTCCTTCTCCTGCTGAGAAATGTCTGTTGATTTGTGTTTCTGGCTGATGAACAACTTATTTACAAGAGTCTAAATTCTAAACTCCTATCTTCTGAGCTGATCAGGTGAAGGGGATGATCCCAAATGTCTCGATGGTAAGAGTAAGGAAAAGAATAGATGAAGTAAAACCTAGATGAGGTGTTCATTTAAAGAAGGCTTTCATTTTGTACCATTGCTCAAGCTTCTCTTGAGCATACAATATTTTCACAAACCAAGCGCTCTTCAGGCTTGCTCTCTTAGTTTTGTAATATGAAGTCTTGCTGGCAACATCATAACTTGATTCACCTTCTTTTCTTCCTATTCTGCCTCAGCTTTTGTAATATAAGTGTTTCCAAGCTGCGCTTGAGTAAAAAAGTCGATAGATTAAAAGTGTTTCTGAATTATTTTAATATAATGATGTTAAATTATTATAAAAACACATAAATCCTTACAAAAACTTTCTTACAATTAAAAGGGTATTGATATATATGTGTGTGTGTGTGTGTGTGTGTGTGTGTGTGTGTGTATGGATATAAATGTATGTGTATGTATTCAAGAGGAAGACACAAGGTTGGGAATTCCCAAGGATGTTTTATCATATTTCCGAAATTTTCTTCTTGTTTTTTTGTTGTAGCATCGATTAGAACAATGGCAGCGAAACTAGGTGACGATGACAACATAAGTTTAGGAAGATACGAGATTGACATGAGAGCACTGTTTTTCATTAATCTCAGAAGTAGAATAAAACAACATTCTTAACAAGCAAGAAACGACGTTCATGAGAGATGGAAACTGTAACTATAATGTCTTCAAGGTAGCATGGAATATATACTATGATCGTAGAGGTCTGTTTGCTCATGCTAGATTTCCAGGTAAAATACCTCTTGAAGATGATTATAATTGGAACAGACATGATTATCGTCCTCCCATAATCAGGTTTAATTTGCTGCAAGCACAGCAGGAACAGGTTATATTTATGTGGATCTGATTCGGATAAGGATGTGAAAACAAGAACATGGATATAGATTCTAGTGATCAACTTGTAAAAAATTGAATTTTAGGATACAAAAACATAGTAATGAAGAGTCCAAATTTTAAATACATACACAGCAATTTTTATATAAATCTGCGTTGCGGGTGTGTGTTCAGGATAACTTGTCGAGAAGGTGTTCGTTTAAATTTTGGATTTGTATATATATTGAGTGTTTGATTGTGATGCAAACTATATATATATGTAAAACATCAAATAGATTTTATATAAATTGTATATGGCCAAGTCTCAAAAATATAAAAAATCATATCATTTAGTATTTCCATATAAGAATTCAAAAATATTTATTTGCATGCATTTTAGGATTTAATTAGTAGTTTACTAAATCCATGAGAATTTAGTCAATATTTCAATAACCGATAGATTTTAATATGGTAAATATTCAGGTTTATTTGTTAGACCTATAAATAGATTGATAAGTGGATTGATATTTAAATATCAAGAATTGACCAGAAAATCCTTAAAACTATTATGAATATTTAACAATAATAATTCGGAGTGTTTCTCACCACAATATACGAGTTGTGAAAACACATTTGTCTTTCAAGATAAGTAAATCTTTTTATGACACCCACACGAATCCCTTCCATTATAAAATTTTAGTCGTCTGATTTATTCACATGAAAAATTCTTCATCTTAAGCCATAAATAGTCTATCAGCTAAGACATTTAAACCACGTTACAAATTACACAATGCACCTTACATCAGGTAGGGTGTGTTAGGGTGCTAATAACTTCTCTAGACATAATCAGTCTCTTACCAACTAAATCTCTAATAAAATTAGTACACTCGAATTTCCTAACGACTTTGAACCAAGTAACTAGGTGGAGACTTCATCTACACCCGGACATCGCGTGTCCACGTGCAACACATATTATTATACTTTCCTTATATATAATCCACCTTAAATATTTTAAAACTCAATCAAAACCTTTTTTTGTTGATGCTAGTAATATTATTAGCATTATTAGTCTCTTTTACCAAAAATTAACTAATCAAAACTAATAATTAATATCGATATCAATATAACTCATTGATATCATTAGTTCTCCTAACCCAAATAACTAAACAACCTTTTTTGGATATCTTAAAATCCATTGTTTAGAAATGTCAATATCAAGAAAACTTTTGACATCATTAGCCTCATTTCAGGAGTAACTAATCAAGTTTTAAATGAAAATATTGATATCAATGTAACTCATTGATATCATCAGCTATTTAAATACCTGATAACTGATCAAACTTTAAATGAAATGACGATATCAAAATTATTCATTTATATCTTTAGGTATCTAGATGCCCAAAATAGTTCAAGTTTCACTTTAATGTTTTACTTTTGTCTTTTTCTTAATATTTATGTCAAGGTCCCTTGGCATTATTAACCCTCTTCGAGAGTAGTTAATCAAGTTTATCAGTCGCTTACTTTGTTTTCTTCTATAATTCACTTATTTCTTTACTTTCAAAATAATATCAAAATAAATGATTGAATTTCTACATTAAAAATATTAATATGATGTAACAAAATTATAAGTGTAGGGGACCTACCTATTATGTTAGAAGCTCTTGCTCTGACTCGGGTTCTTGGCATAGTTGTCAATGTATCCACTCTAAATCAATTCTCTCATTAATTAGCATTACCCATAACAAGCTTAAGATAAAAATCAATATTTTTAACTTTTCATCATCAATGCCCTCCCCCCCCCCCCCCCCCCCCCCCCCCCAAAGTAGTCATATTTGCCATATAACTTTATTGTTAATTATTCTTCATAAAGGTTACAAAAACATACATTGACTCATTTGACCCCTCCCATCATCATTTTTTGGCTAGCTAAAAGAGAAAACATGGACTTACTAATTTATATAATTTTCCTCTTTCTTAGGAATAATTTTCTTTCTTTTACATGACAATTTCTATAATTACACTAAGTTCTTAATTCATCAAATTCATCATCATTATATAAAATATCACTAAACAACAAATTATCATCATTCACATAATTTATAATACAATTATAGCACAATTTACACAAACTAGCAAGAAGAATCACTATTCACCCATCTACTAGCTACCCAAACCCACCAAACCTTCAATTGCTTTAGCATGTCATCATAATTTTATTCATTCCATAACCTATAATGATCCTATGGACCCATTTTCAAGAAAACTTACCTTTCTCCTAACTTTCACTTAGAACCCTAATTCATTTTTTGCAAGAATTTTAATGCATACCAAGAAATCTTCACTCTAATTGACATAAACATACTCTAAATATCTTATAGAATCATAATTTGAAAATTAAATACTAACAAGCTTAGATTTTCCTCAAGTCTCCTTCTTTACCTGATATCTTATTCATTTTCTCCTTTAATCACTCTCTTTTTCTTCACAAATCTTACTCAAACTTAATGTTTTTCTTGTGTTTGACCCCTCCCTAACACTCAATATTTTTTTTTTCTTTAGCATTTGTACAAGAGTTTCTTTCATATTTTTTTCATGTTCCCCTCCCTTTCTTTTATGTCCAGTCGTCAGCTTTGAGAGATAAAATGAAAGGATGAGTTGTTATTATTTTCCCCCACAATTCCTTTATTTAATTTACATGGTGTTTTTCTAAACTTCTTTTAAATATTTAATACCCTACTTTGTATTAATTTGATCTATTTTTATGATAATTTTCCAAGGCTTACAACTAATCTCTAAAACTTTCAATCCATGAAATCATAGATCCATACTCAATTAAAAAGCTTAATTCCAAATTAATTTGATTTTGAAGGATTGAATCAGAAAACAATATCAATTTTTTAAAAAAAAAATCAAAGTAAAAAACAGCAATAAAAAAGAATGGAGATCAAAATTGATAGGAAAAATAAACTCAAAGAGGATGAAATTGTAAATAAAAAATAAAAAATTATCACAAACAAGACATATAGTAATCAAAAGAATAAATACCGAATTTAAAAGGGAAAAAATGGAAGGTGATGATATTTCAAAATATAAAAAACATAGCAATCAAAATAATGAAGCTAAAATTTGATAGTGTTTAGTGAATTGAAAGCCTTGTACACACTATCTAAATGGCATCGGGGCTGCCATATGGCCTCTTGTGTAGCACACATATCAATAGGTTTTTTTTTATAATATTTAATATATGATCAAATAAAATAATGATCTTGAATAACCCTGAAATTAATAAATAAAAATGGCAAAAGTATCAAACAGCTCCCTAAAAGAGTTTAGTTAATCTTCTCTGAGGATATTAAAATAATTTTACTAATTCAACATATATATATATAAACCATAGTTGTTGAAAGATTACTTTTTTATGTAAGTTTAAATTGCTAATTTTATTGTGAAAAAATAACTAATATTATTAAAACATCAAAGTAGTTGAAGCCTCACCACAAAATATTACTCAATATAATAATATTGTTTTTTATTTTACTTTTTCCACAAACTTTTTTTTAATTTAACCCTTGAAGGCTTGAACAACCTAGTTTTTTTCAATTTAATTCTTCAAATTTTGAATAAAATATTATTAAAAAAACTAATTAAATATTACTAACATGTTCTCTATTAAAATAATAATAATTAATCCCACGAGCGACATGAACTAATAATCTAGTAACTCAGTATAATTTGTTAAAAACAATTATACTGTAGAAGAAAAAAAAAAAAGGCCCAAGAGCTGTAAACTTGTTGCACAATAACTTATCTTCTAGCTTCAGGTCTTTGTTAGAGTGGAAAAATTTCCAGCATGGAGAATTTTACTTCTGTTAAAAAAAATTTCCACCATTGATCAATAACACGGCCCGAACAAATAAGATAACACAAAAACAGATCATATGGGGGCATTCAGCCAAACACAGACGAAGAGGAATTTAATTTTTAAAGTGTTCGGCATCTCATATCTCACTGATCTGGAGAACAGAAGCACAAGATTACCAGGACACGATATTTCACAAAGGAAAAGACACCAACAAAACTTACTGCCAAAGATGGCTACACACACTACAACCAGTAGAATGTAAGCTGTCTTAGATTTTGTTGAAGGCAACAATATCACAGCTCTGAATATATTCGTTGCAGGGCTCGACCGTGAGATACTCCTCGATGAGGGAATCAACTGATACAAGGTCGTCGACGATGGTAAGCATGATCTGGAGCTTCTTGATTCCATAACCAACTGGAGCCAATTTTGCTTAACAAAACCAACACACAAGGGTTAGCATTGCACAATCAAGTGTGAGAACAATAAATAAATAAAACTTAGTCAAGATAAATCATACATGCTCCCCATAAAAGACCGGGCATCTCAATACTCCTAACTGCCTTCTCCAACGCCGCCATGTCTGTCTCATCATCCCATGGCTTCACGTCCAGGAGAACAGAAGATTTTCCACCTAGAAGTGGGGAAACATCAACATAACAGAATATAAATTAAGTCATAATAGGAGGCTTTTTTCTGAGATAAACATAATATTTATTTAATTTTAAAAGATAATATTTTAAAAATAAATAAATATTATTGTGATAAAGATAATATCTATTTATTTATCTATCTTTTTTATCCAATTATATGTTAACTCAAAAAAAAAGATAAATAAATAAATATTATCTTTATTGCAACTTGAGATTTTAATAAAATTGACTCTTGCCAAAGATGTCGATGGCAAATGCAATGAACTTTAGTCGCAGTTGACACATGTTATACAAGAGCATGAACGAGACTTTGGAGTGAAGTAGAAAGGGGACCGAGAAAGCTTACTCTCTTTCTTCTTGGAGGATTGCTTTTTAGCTTTCTCCCTCTCTTCCGCTGCCTTCTTGTCCTCTTCAGTCTCATCGCCAAAGAGATCCAAGTCATCGTCATCATCGTCACCAGCAGCCTGAAACAGAACAGGAAAAACTTCCAAGTTCAATGCAAGAAAGTCAAGAAGCGTCCCTAATATCTTTGCCATGTGACTAGCACCTACGAAACCAAAGTACTAGACATTCCTAATTCGAAGTTAAAGCACAGTACAAAATAGCAAATTCAGCGTGATTTGTGAATCACCAGCAAATTACTCTTAGACCTATCACTGAGACCACGGAATAGTCATCCCCAACATGTAATAAAACAGCACAAAAACCTATTGTCTGCATTAAAATAACACATTATCATTGAATCCTACCTCTAACACACCAGTGAGAAACACAAGTCAAGCTTTAAATTTAAACTCATTGGACAGGAGCAGCTATACTCTCGCTGGTATCAGGGCAGAAGTCTTCAATTTGCCGGGATAAATTTGCAGGTAAGAGCTGCCCTATCTGTGCGCTACTGGGTAATAAGATCTGACCTTCTATATCGATTACATTATTTTACTCCCAATTGGCAATGGTTTTATACGCAATGAAAGCTAATCAAATCACACAGTGTATAAACTACATACGCATGGAAAAAGATCCAGACTTTGAGATGCCCAATTGAAAACAAAAACCAGAAATCATCATTCAGATATTAAGCAAAATTATTGTAAAGAAAGAAAGAAACCTCCTTGGCAGGGGCAGCTTCAACCGGAGCAGCGGCAGCGGCACCAACTCTTACACCGCAGGCTTTTCCTGGGAAGCTATATATCAAAACACAAAAACCATAATCAATCACCAACCAAATCAAAACAAAATCAACCCAAGATGCGAAATTGAACTTTGAAAAGTGAAAAATTGTTACCTTGAGGCAAGCTGTGAAGAAACAGAATCATACCACTTGCCAGCATTAGGGAAAGCACCACCAGGATTCACCAAAACAGCACCGTAAACTTTGATGTCATCCTTGGAAATCTGATCTCCGGAGATATAAGATTTCCCGGAGAGATACTCGTTCAGGGATTTGAGGCCTGATTCTGTGTGGAGATCTGAGAAAGTGACTGTCATTGTTGAAGATGATGATGAGAAGGGTATGGATCTCTCTTTTTTATTCCGAGGAAGATGGGGGCGCCAGAGAGAAAGCGATAAACAGTTAGAATGCAAGAGAAGGGAGTGGTAGTGATGGTTTATAAGAGTGGGAGAAACCCTAGATTAGAAATTTTGGAATTTGGTATGATTTAGTTTAATGGTGGGTTGGCTTTGTGTGGTGGATTTGTTTAGCTTCGGCCCATCTCCTCTCTTTCAATAAATCAATACACAAGACATCATCCTATCCATCCATTTAGGTTTTTCAATTAGAGTATTTAATAATTTTAGATTTTTTTATTTTAAATTATTTTATATCGTTCTTGTATGATATATTAAAAATATTTTCTTAAAAAATAAAAATTATTATTTTAATATATATTATAGTAAAAAACATTTTAAAAAGTAATTGTTATTGTTATCTCAAATGCCCTCTTACTATTTCTAAAACTACATTGGATTGACTGAGAGTATGGTTTGAGAGTTTTTTTCTCCATGAGATTATACTAGTGGAACCATACAAGAATTGTTTGCAGTCCAACGGCTAGGATTAATTCAATTATTTTTAATACACAGTGATTTGTGATCTAAAATATTTTTGAAATGCATGATTTACTCGTGTCAGTCTACTTTCACTTCATGGCTCGATCAATCAGCCACAATTCTTAATTATATGTTTATTCACTTGGTCAAACCCCCTAGTAAGTAAACTGAGACCAGATTATGTTTGCAAGGCAGAATATGTTGATTCTGGATGAACTGATCGTGGGGCTAACTCCTTTTGTTCAAAAAATTGTTCTCGAGCAATAGATTCCTAAGATTTTATGCCTTTTTCGTTTATGAATCTGTTCTTGTATTTATTTAGTATTGCGTGTTTCTTTTCTCTACCATTTTTAATTGGATACAAAAGCAGAGTAGACTGTTCCATGTTTGGAGTAGGTCAGGATATTGTTGACAGAGAATTTACAAGGAAGATGAAGGACTACGAAAATCATGGGGATCGAACTCAAGGAGCTATCCAGGCTGTACGAAATACACAAGGTATTTGGTCACTTGACCTTGCAAAATCCAAGGAAGATGCAATTTTCAGTATGAACTGCTTGTCCTGATGATTTGCTGCTGGATATTGTGGTTTCTCTTCATTTTAATTATTTCATCGAGTGTAATAATTTTTTGTTTCTTAAATGATTGATGGTCTAGACTGCAGCCTGTGGTACTCATCAAAAACTTAAAAACTAGCTGATCCTTTCACAGAAAAATGAAGAAAGACAGAAAATACTTCATCCGGAAGCTTTCATGTGGGATATCAAGAATGAAACGCAACAACAGCATTGAACAATTGAGAGGATCGAACAAAAGATTGAACAGAATCCAATCAAAATGAAAGAGCACGCATCTTTTTAACTTATGATGAAATGGTTCCAGGATCCCTAGAGGAGCAAGAACTTTTCAGCATTGAACTTCTCCCTCCGGTAAGTTTGTGGGTCTACGCATATGCATTCACAGTTTTGTTCAGATTTGCATAAATTCTTATACTTTTCTGACCAGAGTTTGTTGCGTTTATAGTCAACGTGTGATGTCTTGGATATAAATAGACTATCAAATTTTAATCTCACCTTAAGAATGTGTTAATGCATGAGAAATCCCATCTTAACTGTAACTGTCAAATGTGGGCAGAATTTTTTGTTCATCAAAGTAATCATGCTTGAAATTAATCACATATTTTCCAAAATGATTCTTGTACAGGCAAGGCCATTTCTGAAAGACAAGAGGCTTCTTGAAACAACTGGCCCCCGAATTGCCAACTCCCTTGATTCTGAACAGCTTTACTGGATTGGTCGAGTGACACACAAATGTCTCTGTGAAAATCCTAAGAAAGGATTAACCTTGGATAAGGTAATTGCTTAGAGTTTCTCAATGAAATCCAATCGCAATAAGAATCATGCATAGGAATCAGCATGGCAAAAGATGTAAGCCAATCATTTTCTTTTAATCCAGCAAGTTTCAGTAGGAGCTCCACAAGTAGTGTGAAGAGTGACAGAAAGTGGAGAGAAAAATCTGGAAACAGAATATCACTGCAATACGCAGAAATGCTTGACTAAACATCAGGTATAGTTTTTTCAGTTTGATTTGTACTGATACTTGAATGCTCGTGGAGCATTTCCGAATTGTTATGACTGTTGCCTTACCATAGGACAAATGGAATTGACGATTACATGAGAAGCTGTTTATTGCTAGATCTCTAAGATCAATATCAACAAAGATTTTGATTGTCAAAGCCAACAACCTTACAGTGATTTTGTACAAAAATTAGGCAAATTGGAAGTAAAATAGGAGGTGGGGGGAGGGCAAAGTTGTAGCCAAATTAAAGGCGCATGAGCTTCTCAAGTATTTCAGAAAGAATGATGCATCCAGAAGCTCCCATCACAAGAGAAAGGGTAACTTTTCCTCCAGGAACCAGTCGTGGAAGTTTGATAGATGTTGATGAACTTGAGTACCTGTCTGACCATGCCATTGCAGCAGGAATAATTCCAAAGAGCACCAACACTAACAATAACACATGTCAGTCCCTATTAAGTTCTTAAAATTTGAATGAATAATCATACAAATGCCAAGCTTCACAAGTAAAGAAAGAATATTTCAGACAACCTTGTGGCTGTCTGAGAGGTGGGCCAGCTCTCGGATAATCTAAACAAACCATGGATTTTTAACATAAAGGACACTGAGAAAAGGAGAATACTTTGCTTGCATACCTCCATATGTCCCTGCAAAGTCCAGGGCCTTGAAGAAAATTTCAGGGTCCAGCAATGCTAACACCAGTGGTGGAATCAGAGTCAAGATGTAGGGTAGAGGCTTGTTCTCACCAGCTGGGAGCTTTAACACTGAATATTAACAAAAATAAGAAACTAGTTATCTTTTTAAGGAATGACATGATTATGCTTTTACAAACAAATTCAGAAATTGTAAAAAAGAGATCTGTAATTAATAAACTAGGATTTCAAGAAAGAAAATAAAAGAGAGACAAGATGAAAAACTACACAGATAAATAGCCAGCTTTGATCCAAGAAACCTTTTACATTTGATCATATGCATAGCATGATCAAATATGCATATGATTATAGTTTTTCATAATTATTAGAGGAAGGTTCTCTCACAGTCAGCGAGGAAGTCGGAAAGTCCCAAAACAAATCCAATATAAGATGTTCCAATTGCAAGGAATGAGAAGGCTTGTATTATGGGCTGCAGAATGGATAAAAAGAAACAGTAAATGAAAACAAACCATAGTTTTTACTTCCCATACCTTTTGCAAGTCTAGAAGCAGAACTTATGAGGTTTAACAGTTTTTCAGAAACACTTACTCCCACAACTCCATTGGTAGATAGCAGTTGTTGTAATGGATCAGCAATCTTATCAGCCATCTCAGGGGTTGAAATGGATCCAAGAATAACACCATCCCATACAAGAAACAGACCAAGGGGTATAGCCGTGCCTAGAACAATGGCAGTCCTGAAAATAGAAAACCTGATGAACTCACCGTGTACAACAATTCAAGAAGAAGATCATGACAGCAGAAAGGAAAACAAGGTGTAGAGCATAACATGTAAGACAGGCAGTCAGGCAAAGAAGCCAGCTGCTTGTAAGCTAAAGTTCAAGCCCCTTTATAAATTTCACTAATTAAACCAAATTTCCAGAATGAAGGCAGTTGAAGGAACTTCAACAAATCTTGAATGTTGAAAACTACAAGTCTGACAATAACCTATGTACCGCACAAACTAAAGCCCTAGTCTTGCCTTCATCAGAGAGCACCAGCTTAAGTTTTCAGAACGAGAAAGATGAATTGAAAGACAATAAATATCCCTTTGAATTATGACAAATCTAATAATGAAATGACATGATTCCTTGATCGATCAAGAACTTTAGGCCACCTTATATACAAACCGACTCTGTGGAGTCTGTCAATGCTGTCATGCTACAAAACTACCTTGCCATATCAGGAAATGTCTGAAAAAAGAAATCAACTGTTTGAAGCAACTAATCATGTATTCTCATTCTCATTCTTGGAGGATTTTATAAATGAAAAATGCAATGGTTTGAGTTGTTGATGACAACACAAATAAGATTACCAAGAAGATTTATTTAGTTCAAGAAATACACACTCGGATTAGTAACAAGCAAAATTATGATGATAAGATCAGTCACCTTACTTTTGATAGGTTTCCTTCCAGATTTGTGCAAAGAACAGGTACTACATTCTGAACAAAGCAGATAGAAAATGTTACAACTGCTTCCACGTGGAAACACTACAGGTCAGTAATGTTACCTGATAAACAAATGAAAGAGCAATTATGGGTATACTCATAGGAACAGCTGCAAAGTTGACTTTCAAAAGAGCGTCTAAATGCAGGTCTCCACTTGCAACCACCTGACAAAACAAAATTTAATTTTCCATCGCATATAACATGCAGAGAAGTACATTCACCACTTTAATTACAATATCATTTGATTGAACTAGTTGCATAAGAGTGACGAGAAAGCAAACATACGAGACTTTAGGTTCAGAAAATCATCTAATCCACCCTTTTCTCCCTCCGTTTTCAAACTTTTCCAGGGAAGAGGAAAACGTTTAACGACTATCCTAGAGTCAGTTAGTCTGGATGGACCGGTGGGAGTCTTGCTGAGAATAGAAGTGAAGTTCTCAAGTTCTATGTTTGAGATGCAGTTTGAATTAAAAAAAAATCAAGAAACATTAAAGAAATCCTGTTCACAGATGTTTTTGAAAGTAGTTCTGTCATAGCAGCAGTTTTACCATGAAGAAGCCAGGCTACTCCAAACTATCCTATAACTTACTGATGAGATAATTCTACTAAGTATGTAGTATAGCAACCTCAACAATTTATTTAACTAAGAAATATGGATGTCTAAATCTGATTGACGATTTCAATACTTATCCTTCATGATCTGCACATTTTTCACATTAGACCATCCAAGACAACCCGCTTAGTGCATTTGCAAGAAGATTGTTCAAGGAATTCACATGATTAACGTCATCAATGGATTAATATTTCTTAATAACAATTGTAGCGTTTTATTCAGCAGTGAAGATCATATAATCTTTAGTTGTCTATATACACAAAAGGTGAAGTTAATAGATTCATAAAGAGAATTACCACAAGAGATGTAAAAGAAATGATGATTCCAAATAATAGAACTCCATTGACTGCACCAATGAAGCGCTGGCTGTAATAAAAATGGATTTGAAGTTAACTTTTCTTCATTCAATCTACAGAAGAAAACAAAAGAGATGTTTGCAAGAGAAACATGAACTGAATCTGATCCTCTACAAAGCCTAACAGAATTCAAGATGCAAGACATGCATATATCATCATATATTTATACCAAATTGCAAAACATATGGTATGCTACACCGCATCTACATGCACCAATTACAATTGACCAACTTGAAGTGAATTCCAGCAAAACTTAAGGATTAAAATTAAGCTTTAACTCTTGTTAGAGAATAATATAAATCATATTCTGGAGCCTCACCTAATAGCTTAAGCTTTTAGGTGAGATGGTTCTTTAACATGGTATCAGAGCTTTGTTAACCCAACGGTCACGAGAATCTCACTACCCTCATTCTATTTGATAAAAATCAAGCACAAGGTATTGTAGGTCTGTGTGCAAGTTTCAAGTCCAAAAAGCTTTCACTTGAAGGGGGGTGCTAGAGAAAAATATAAATCATATTCTGGAGCCTCACCTGACAGCTTAAGCTTTTAGGTGAGATGGTTCCTTAACATATATTAATACATCATCACATAGTATACCATTCATCAATTTTCATTCTTTTCCTGTTCAAAGTAGAATCTGAAGAGCTAGATTGACAACTTCATCACAGCAAGGTATTAAAGTGCAATTGAGCAAATGCCAAACTTTAGTTGTCTATAGAAAGGGGCACTCATCCAGTGCAGGCCAAGCAGTCAATTATCTTGGACCTCTAAAATTAGATTTGAAATTTGTACAACGCAGGAAGCTCCATATGCAGACATGACAGAACAAATCAGAAATTGATGATTCCAAGTTACACAGAAATCAGTTTTAATATGAAAGAATGCATGGTGCTTCTGATTCCTCAAGCTAAGGATATATGGAACACATAACCAACCTTCCAAAGTAGCATATGCCTCCAAACACTAAAGAGAATAAGGTTGCACTTTCCCATCTGCAAACACAACGCAACCTGTCAGCACAAACGAAATGCAAAAACTGCTGACAAAAATGAATTGGCAAAGACTGCTGATGAAACAACAAAGTGAGACATACAAATTAGGGCGAACACTTAGGCACATTAAAAAGCTAGAATTATGGCTCGTACAGTGGAATGCCGAGAAAGTTTGTCAAAATATCTGAAGAACGTGCCACATAAGCGATTAGAAGGGCATAATGGATGAATATGTATGACCAACTGCAAAACAAATCACAATATATGTTCTATATGGTCAAATCAAGTCAAAATAATTTAAAATGTAAGCAACAACAATATGCAGAGTGTCTGAAATGATAACCAACAAAATCTTTTCTTCCAATATCTCTTTTCATTAAAAGTGCATAATACTATCAATGAGAGGCCTAAAAGGATAAAAGCATAAAAATGACTTAATAGCCTACCAAGAAAATTGAACTCCTGCCACCCCAAGTGTCCTCTTGGCCATTGACACCTTAAATCAGCCACCAGAGAAACAAAAACTATAAGCTAAATAGAAAATATCAGCAAAATTAGGATACAATAAATAATATTGCACCCTTCTTTTTGAAGAAAACTCTACTCTAGTAGATGACGCTGATTATGGAGCTAATTAGATCAAGTTCCCGTCAACCATACTGAATAAGCATTTGATCACATACAAGCACAGATTCTCATTCTTGCACCATGGCTTGCAAATCTTCAAACTTCGATTACATTTTTCATTGCGATGACAAACATCCATAGCTGGTTTTAATGTAATCGAAGTGTTCAAATCTCATTTCAGCACAGATGACAGGAAGAGTTTCGATCGAGCCAGATTTAAAGAGAGAGTCCACAAACAGCAGTTACTGATATCATCCTAATTTTATCACAAATCTCTCATAGAAATACAAAACATTAAACTGCAGAAATTAATTTCAATTCTAGACTGCACTTACCAATGACACACCACCTGAACCCAATTCACACATTGTGTTCACATTTACTTCAGCAATGAGCAATCCCGTAGTAACCTACACAGTAGTATAAAAAGCAAAAATCACCAAACTAAGACCTCAAACGACTACGCGATGGAAGCCCAGAATAGCTACGGTTAGACACAGAGACAAAACCAGACTCTTGTATTACATTTGAGTAGAATTATTTATATCCTAGAAAGCCATCATAGATGAATTAATCTTGGTAAAGATTGTTACCATAAAGATCCAGCAAAGAATGCAGGCAACCGAAGAGGCCAAAAATCCTGATTCTTGAGTCACGGCAGGAATTGCCAGGATCCCAGCACCTATCTAGATAATGGAGATACTTAGCCACGCTAAAAGTATAAAACTGCGTATAAACACATCCAACGAGAATACACATATACCGTAGTGCCAGCAACCAGAAATATTGAACTAGATAAACTTCCTGAAAACACAGAGGAACAACATGAAGAGAATTGCATGCAACAAAGAGAACGGATGAAAGTATTTAAAATGATATATATATATATATATATATATATATATATATATATATATAGAGAGAGAGAGAGAGAGAGAGAGAGAGAGAGAGATGGGTACCAGGTTCTCTCTTCAAGGTGACCTGGTTAAGGTTAGAAAAAAGCCTTTCAACTTCGTATTCCTGTTGTTGGCTTCGAGACATGCATTGAAAGGACTTTCTTGGTAAATAATATTGGTGATTTGTGTGTAAGTGCTGAAGTGGTCTTGATGATGTCCATTGTAGTGGAATTTGCAAGAATTTGTGCTTTCTGCTTGGCGGGGTTATTGCAAGGGTTCGAATTTGCGAAGAACGAGAAGGCAGAGGCAGAGACAGCGACATCCTTTTTTATATATAATTGTTATAATTTTATTAGCCTGTGCTGGTTGCTCTGCTGCCTCCTTCTGGCGAGGAAAGGAGAGTGAAGAGGAGGGAGATAACAAGGCAACAAAAATCAAGATAACGTGGGCCAACCTTTACTGCATTCTCCTCCTTTACATGCATGCTACACAAGGCATATATGCATACTCATTTTATTAAAAATTGAATAAATTTTTATTATTATTTTTATATTTTTTTTTTATCTTCTGATGTGTTAATGTCAAAAATAATTTTAAAAAATTAAAAAAATATTATTTTAATATATTTATAAATAAAAATTATTTTTAAAAATAACTTAAACAACACTCCTAAACAAGCACTTAATAATCCGATCTTAAGCAATATATATTGTTGATAAAAATTTATTTTTATTTATTATAAATAGTAAAATATGCTCGTGGTCATCTTAAGCGAGGTAATTCATTATTAAAAGATATTATCAATATTCAAATACATTTAATAATAGAATAAATAATTCACCCAATCATATCTCAACTAAAATATTTATACTAATACAAAGTTAAAAGCTTACATAATTAAAAATACAAGATTATAATCTTATCACAAGTGCATATTTTTTATTTTCTTTTCTTTATATATAAATTATTATGTTAATTTTCTGAAATTAAGAGCTTATGAAATCTCATTTTCAGGTTTAATGGAGAAAATCAATTCTCAATCAATTTAATTCTCAATAAATTATAATTTTGGACTGATCCATGACCAGTAAAAACTCGTTCAAAAACCCATTGATTTTTGTTTAAGAAAATATTATTTTTATTTTTAATAATAAAAACCCTGAGTCGTATCCGGGGATTTGTCGATCTGGGATTCTTTGTTATTTCATTTCAAAACTACTTTTTTTTTAAAATTAATTTTTTTAAAATTAAATATTTTTGATATTTTTAAATTAATAATATTAAAATTAATTTTAAAAAAATAAAAATAAAATATTATTTTAATATATCTGAACATAAAAATCACTTTTAAAATCATAATTAACCACACTCGTAACAGTAACTGTGGCCCAAACAGTAGAAAAATTCCACAGAAAAACGTCAACAAAAGTTTAAACATTTTATGCGAGAAACACACTCGAGAATCCATGCCCAGCAGTCATACCAAAACTATACAATTGGGAACTTGAATTTCACTATTTTAACACTGAGTTTATGTGCCTGTGATAGCAATACCAAGATCAAACTCAACCATCCATGGCTTCTTCTCATCTTCTCTGCAATACTTTTCCCTTTCAAACTTCTTGCAATCTCTCAAGTAAAAGCAACACCTCTTCATTTAAGCCAAGAGGGTCCTTTTCTTTTTGTCAAAAAGTTCAATTTCGAAGGACCCCGGTTGTTAAAGCCACAAGAAAACAAGTAGAGGTGTGCACTTTTAGTTTAGAATCCTTTGTTGTTTGTGTTTTGGGTTCAAAGTTTTGAACTTTTTTTTTTGTTTGTGTTTGTTTTATTTGGCTGGTTTTGCTTTCATTTTGGCATACTTTGTTGTTTATGCTTTGAATTCAAGCTGTGAACTTTTGGGTTTTTTTGTTTGTGGGGTAATTTAGCTGGTGTATGATCCTGATGAAAAGCTAAACAAGTTGGCAGATGAGGTGGATAAACAGGCTCCTCTTTCAAGGCTCACTCTTTTCTCACCTTGCAAGGTTTGTTTGTTAGTGTTCCCATGCCTTGCTTGTGTTTGACCATTATGATCATTGGGTTTATCTAGTTTACTTAATAAATGTATGTGCATTTTGGTATTCTTATTTGGTGGCAGGTTAATGTTTTCTTGAGAATAACCAGTAAGAGAGAAGATGGGTATCATGATTTGGCATCTCTATTTCATGTAAGCTTGTACAAATTCTAGCAGTGAATGCCTTTAATTCTCTTGTTACATTTATGCACACGAGTATACCAAAGTGAAATCGGAAAAAGAAACCTGATTGGTTTATAGCACTTAATGCTGTGTTTGGTTTTAGGGTTTTCCGTCATTTGAATTTTATAAGTTCATATTTTTTCCCCTTCTGTCCCCTCAGGTGATTAGTCTCGGAGATGTAATTAAGTTCTCTTTGTCACCATCAAAAAGTATTGATCGATTATCAACCAATGTGTCGGGTGTACCTCTTACCGGAGATAACTTGGTAAGGCATAAATTATATTGTTCTTGCTGGTGTTGTTGTGGCTGTATTGCTTGTGAACTTTTATTTTCTCAACTTTCTTCTTGCAGATAATTAAAGCCCTTAACCTTTACAGGAAAAAGACAGGCACTGACAATCACTTTTGGGTAAGAAGTTCTATTGGTTAGTGTATTTGAAGATCCTTTTCTAGATATGAACACAGTGAATCCGTTTCTAGATATGAACACAGTAATTGAGGAATAATACTGAATATTTGAAATTTCTTGGCAGATACATTTAGACAAAAAGGTGCCCACTGGAGCGGGACTTGGTGGTGGGAGCAGCAATGCTGCTACTGCCCTTTGGGCCGCAAATCAATTCAGTGGTTGTCTTGCTACTGAGAAGGAACTCCAAGAATGGTCAAGTGAGATTGGTTCAGATATCCCTTTCTTTTTTTCTCATGGAGCAGCCTACTGTACTGGTCGTGGTGAGGTATGTATGAATTCCAGTTTAACAATCAATTTGAAGACCTTCCTTGTTTCATTTCACATTTCATTCATGCTCTCAATTGCCAATGGAGGGCGATTGTTCAATTACAGACTTGATTGAGATTTCCCTCATTCTTTTGAGAAGGTCAATTTCCTTCCTTTTATATTTTGCCTTCGCTATGAATAATAAGCTGGATTCACAAGTATAGTTGCAACCCATTCCCTTTCTGGAGGACTAAGGGCTGGTTTAGTTTAGTCTGGAAGGTTGTGGGGAGCCACTTATGGTGTTTAGGTGGTGTTTCTGTTTAGTAACCTTTAGTTGTGATGCTGTTATATCATATGCATAGATAGTGTGGCTGTTGTATGGTACCAAACAAACTAGTTTAGGTTCTAGACAAGGCAGGATGAAGGTAAAAGATTTATGCCTTAACCTCAACCTGTGTGTAATTAATAGTTGACGTAGTATTGCGCATAAAATGATCATATAAATGTTAGGACGAGTCATACACAAATCACGCAGTGGGAAAGTTGCAACCTTTTCTCAACAAAACAATATGAATTGCTTAAATTAATTTCTCAGTTACTTTTAGAAGGACATGCACACCCATTTGCCATTATAGATGCCTGCTCCAAATGTGCATGCATGTCTGAAAATGCAATTCTGTTTTGCTAGAGAACTTGCTGAAGTTTTTGCTCTGGTTTTTTAGATTGTTCAAGATATTCCTTCACCAGTACCTTCAGGCATTCCAATGGTTCTCATGAAGCCCCCGCAGGCATGTTCAACTGCAGAAGTTTACAAGGTAATTTGGTATTAGTGTTATGGAATAGCAAATTTTTTGGGTTTCTTTAATATCAGGTCATCTCTTGATAAGAAAACTTTTTTATTTTTCAGCGCTTTCAATTGGATAAAACTAGTCAAGCTGATCCTTTAACATTGCTGGAGAAGATCTCAATGAATGGAATATCGCAAGATGTCTGTATCAATGATTTGGGTATGAATCTATAGATACTTGAGCTTGCCATCCTTTTGTTCTCCTTTCTGAAATATGAAGTTATCTTTCTTTCTTTCTTTCTTTCTCCAACCCCCTTGCTTCCAGATTAGGTAAACCTGCATGAAAACCTTTGTTTGTTTTAGATTTATTGATTATCACACAGGCTGGTTGTTGAATGTGGGGTCAATTATACTCATGGTTCCTGTACTATGTAGTTTGATTAATCAGTTCCCTCGGCTACTAATTTGATTAACAGAGTCCCTCTATTATGCATTCCATTTTACAATCAGGACCCTCCATCGATAACTGCATCAACATTGATTTGGTATCATGCTTGATGCATGACTCATGTCCCAATTCTTAAAAACCTCCAAGTTTTATAATCAAATTTTACCAAAACAATAACACTCTCTCTAGGTCAATACAAAGAAGAAGCAACTGGGCCTAATCTGGACCACTTCCGCTCTTGCCATGTTGCCACCATCATCACTACTACTTACGCACCACTAGACCAGCAGATCATGGAATTAAATATCGATTGCTGCTGGGAGTACTGGTGGCAACTTTTCTACCACAAATGATATTTATGGTGGTAAAAGGTGGCAGAGAGATTAAACATGCTATTTGATGGTTGGGACAATGATGGGATAATTGCACAACAAAAGTCAGAAATAGAGGATGATACTTCTTGAATGCATAGTTGGCTTTGGGCTGGGTGACCCTTTATCTAACCCTAATGCTTGTTTGCACCATGTTCTCACATCAATACTGGAGCCCGTCCCTTTGTCCATTTATCATCTTTTTTAGGCTTAAAGGGTGGGTATTGCAGGTTATAGACTCCCTTATCATTCAGAGCCTGCTATGCTCATGGTAGTTCTTGGATAGCCAGGGCTGTTTCAATCATATATTTTGATTTTCTTACTTTTCAGCGATGGAATATTCATTATTTATATGTTCTTGAATGGTTTTCTTGCAGAACCTCCTGCCTTTGAAGTTCTCCCCTCTCTCAAAAGATTAAAACAGCGTATAGCTGCAGCTGGTCGTGGACAATATGATGCTGTTTTCATGTCTGGAAGGTATGATGCTGGATTGCAATTTGAATCTTCATATTTAATCAACACTTGGCATAACTCCACAAAATAGTCTGATACTATTTTATTTCTGATGAATTTTAATGAGATTTGATATTTGCACTTCAATGCATGGGTTACTGTAAGCTATGATAATGGTAAGCGACAAACTCTTTAATGTACCATGTCATTGTAATTTTCTGATATCAGCATGTAAAAACCCATGTTCACTACAGTAGTTTTAGGTTCAAGTAAAATGCTGGTAGTTTGAGTAACCATGTTGTCTAATGGGTCTTCAAATCCTCTATACAGGCTGCATATTTTTCTGTAACACTGCAGTTGTCCTAATGATCATTAAAGCTCACTATGCAGTGGCCCAACTGGAGTAAAACTGCATGCTTCTCTCCTTGAGAAGGGAGAAGTTGAAACTGATATTTCAGCTTCTCTAATACTGCTAATGTCAAGTGCAAGTTTTTCAATTGTTCAGAAGAAGGCCATCCTTTCTCTACTTCCAAACCCTATACCCTCTTTAAACTTTAACCTATCTGCACAACTCAAATGGCATAGCTTAGCTGCCATAAATATTCATTAATGCATCCTGTTCCAGCTGCATTTAAGCATTTGAAGCTCATTTCTAATGTAATTATTCAAGTGCATGAACATTTCATAGCAGCATTAAAATTAGGATGGAGTGAGGTCCTATCTTGCCCTGGAAGTGTCTCTTAACTGTTAAATTCAGCTTGTTTGCCTTGAATGAGCTGTGATTGAATGTAAGGTGGTGCAAGCCTTGATTCAGTGTTATTATCTTTATCATATTCTTTGAATGCTATGCCCTACTATGTGTATGTTGTTAAAAATCTTATCACTCGTATGGTTTCAAGGTTCTCTTTTTTGTGCTCACTTTCAAGTTTTACAAGAGGATCTTCTTTATTTCACACCTCTTAATAATTGAGCATTAGAAGTATCTCTAATGTTGCAAGGAGAGTTGTAGCTTTTGAAATTTATTTGCGTCGCTGTATACCTTAATGTTGATATGCCAAAAGAAGACAAGTTGATGTTAGAACATTCAAGATAATAACGGGATTGACATGAACTACGATCCATTGTACCTCAATCCTAATTCCATTTCCCATATATTTCATGCAGTGGAAGCACAATAGTTGGGATTGGCTCACCGGATCCTCCGCAATTTATATACGATGACGATGAGTACCAGGATGTTTTTGTGTCAGGTAAAGCTAGTCCCGCCCATTAGCTTCCTATTTCATAAATGCCTCACTGGAATTCCTGAAGCTTGAAGAGAAAATCCCTAATATCACTGAAGTAGGTTTCCATTTACTTGGAGATGCATTAAAAGCAAGAGGGATTAAGGTACACAATCAGAGGCATGATGGGGTGTTGGAAGAAAGAACCTGTGGAAATTCTTAAACAAGACTAATGCTAGACTGAATGAAAAAAACAACTAGAAAAACTTCAAGATATACATGTGTGAATACCTGATTGCTTCGTAATCTCCTTGAAGATTTTTCTTACTGTTCAGAAATTTTTTTGTTTTAATTTAGGTTGAACTAGTCTTATAGTTGTCATCTTTTAGGAAAAACTCAAGCCCCCCTCAATGAAAGAAGAAATCTCTTTTCACATTCCTGGTATAATTTGTAAATTTGACTGTCACATCATTCTTTCTAATTGCAGAAGCCAACTTCCTTGCTCGTGAAGCAAATAAATGGTATCAACAACCTGCTTCAACTACTTGTAGCTCTCCACCTGAATTTTCCCGGTCTGCTGAGTGAATTATTCTCCTGTATAAAACAATGGTCACATCTGTATAATTGTATCATTCATTGAGGTGCAACTTCTACCTCTTTTCTGCTGGAAGTAGTCTTCACAGTTTTTGTTAATCAGAGCGAATAATAGCAAATGCTAGGTTGGATAAGGAAAGACATCCAAACAATTTGGAGTCACAATCTTGCTGAGATGCAGCTGTAATACCTTTTACTGAAGCTATGTAAGCTGGGAATAAAGAAAGCTGTAGACATGTTGATGGAACGGGGTATATCGGAATATACATATACATATTCGATAAAGCATCATGCTGAATGATAAAATGGATGGAAAGACTATTCATCATGTGTGAATTTTTGTACTCAAGGATGACAATTTCACCAAAATTGGTCCAACTGATACTGACCAGAATTAGAAGCTAATTGTTATACTTTGATCAGGGTAAGGTAAGAAGTCACGTTGATTATAAAATATTTGACTTTGGGTCTATTTCATGTTATGGATACTTGATAGGTACAATTGGGTGGTCAAATTTAAGTAGTTATTTTGAATTTAAGTTTGGAATCAAGAATGGATAGTAATTAAACAACCGTTTTAAAGGTATCCATTGCCGAATGTATTTTTACTCCTTGCTTTATAAGATTCTTAGTCTATCTAATTATTTCTTGATAAAATGATGTTTAATCGATAAAGTGAATGTGCCGAAAATGTCAAATCAACGAAAAATGAAGGCCTGATTGGTGAAGTCGAATTTGATATAGCTTCTGATTCATGCCAATTCAAGTAGATGGAACTTATTTTCCCTTTATCAATTTTATTTTATTTTTCCTCACTTGTTGCTTTTTTCGAATAATGACTTGAGCGGATAAGAAATCAAGGCAAAGGGAGGAGATGGAGGGCAAAGGACTACCGAAACTGGAATGATATTCACCAAAAATCAACAAAAGGAACCAACATCAAATTCAAACACATTTTGAGGTCTTTCTTTTCTTTTTCATTCATTGAAATCATTCCCTGCCGCCGCCGCCCTACAGCGAAGGAGACGAAACAAACTGTCTTGACAAGCCAAAGATATCATCCCCTTCAAATGGAGAGGACCATTCATGGGAACCGGAGGTGGATGTTCCTGAATTCGCCACACCACCATCCTGCAATCCCGGAATGGGTACACCATTGCCACTGGGAGCTGATCTCATTGCCAGTCTAGCACCAAAGCCAGAAGCACCGGTAGAAACATACGGCTGAGCACTGCTCTTTAAACTTGGTCCTAACCACAATCCGCCAGGCCCGGGGGATTGTAAACCTCGATTCAAACTCCAGTCTATGCTGGTGTAATCCATCTGCGCCATTGACCCAGAAGTGCTCCAATCAACTGGAGAGGTTGCCCCTGATGAACCTGTTGAGCCCGGAACGGAGAAAAGTCCGAGGGAAGAAGCGGCAGCAAGTGAGGGTGATGCACCAGCTCTACTCCATAAGCCATTTACCTTGCTGGTCCCAGAGGAATCCCCTGGGCCACTGCTGGGGACAAAATACTGCGGTTGTTGATAATGAAATTGGTGGAACATCTGATTCGAACTCAGATTGTTTGGGCTGGGGCTTCTTGTGCTGGGAATGTGAGGCATCAAGCCATTTGACCTCATGACATCAACACTATTGGTGGGATACCAACCAGTCGCTGTTCCAGGAGGAGATGAGCTTATGCTTGCAGTTGGAACCTGCTTTGAATTTACAGATTGAGGCCGCTGCATCATAATAACTGGTTCTCTAATAGTTCCAGGCTGAAGGCTCTTATATTCACTTCCGACAGAAACATAACAGGCTTCTGTCTTGGCAGGTGGAGGTGGCCCATGCAAAGGAGATGCCAAAGAGCAAGAGACAGAAGGATTTGATCCCGCACTTGGCGGCCATCTCTTGTCAGTTGGAGTAGGAGTTGGCTGAGGTCTTGGCCACTCCGACTTCGGTTGTATTCTCTTCAAGGACTGCACATTTTTACTACCTGATTCCAAAGATCCTCCCACCACAACAGCTGCTTTTGTATAGTTAAAATCTTTATCATCTCTTCTTTGCTGTACCATGGTAGTTAGGTTGAGCTTTGGTTGTGGTCTCACCATATTCTGGCTACCTGCTAAAGAAGGCTTGCCATTTTCATTACTTGACATTGGAGGATCACCATTTTCATCAGGTTTTGGAGGAGGTGGATCTAGCTTCAGTTGTCTTAAACTTTCTACAGCCTTCTCAAGATCACCTTCAGAGGCAACCACAGCTCTTTCAACCTCCTGCTTTGTGCACTTATATCTGATTTCCATTTCTACAATCCGAGCAAGCTCTTCTGATATATCAATTTTCAAAGTACCCCCACCAAGGTTTTGATCTCTGTGCTTATCTGCATGTTCACCCTCTTCAAACAACCATGTTACAGATTCTTCTAGCTTGCCTTCATTCAATATAAGAGCCATCGTTGCCCGTTCACGCAAAAATCCCATTGCAACAAGCTGTTGAGCTAGTGCTTCCAGCTTTCTCGACATGAGATAACCAGTGCACCGCTCATGCAACTCATGTGCTCGCCTCTCCCTTTGACGCTGATGCTTTTTCTCATTCTTCTGGCGTATTTTTTCCCGCTTATCATTTTCAGTGCCCGGTACAGTGTCTTGCCGTACTGGATGATTAGAAGTCTTCTCTTTTTGATCTTCTGACTCGCCAGACCAGCTACCATTATTCGATACAGAATCATACTCAACCCCAGCTCCAAGCGAGCCTCCAAGATAATCATCTGTCTCGTCAATGTTTCGGAAACGACCATTATCGTGTAGAGGTGAAGCAGATGATGCCGGCACTGTTTCAATGGTATGAAATGTTCCAGACAGTGGATTGTATGCACTAGCTGAGACACCACTTCCTGCATTAGCAGGTCCTGAAAGCTTTGATGGAGCCTTCTGGGGTTCCTTGCCAGCCTTTTTGTCCTTTGACTTTGATTTCGAAGCTGGAGACATCTCAAAAGGAAAATTTGTTCCTGTGATGTCTACAATAATGATTAAGACATTTAGTATACAGTTGTGGAAAAAGACAAATAACTCAGTCAGGTGGATCACCATTAAATCAGACAGTATAAAAACCAGAAAGCATCCACCACAACATCATCATACAAGTTTATATGGAAGCAGAAACAAGTTGTCAGTTTATGCTATAAGATGCAGATAGTCACGTGTATGTTATTTATTACAGAATCAAAAATCTCATATCTGCAGAAACAGACACGTATAGAGTAAACACAGGCCTAAACACCAACTAACCTTCTCATTTAAATGATGTTTTAGTTATGCCTGTTGCAGATTTTTAAATTGAAAAAAGAGCACCACCAGTATACAAAAAGAATGAGAGGTTCAAAAAACTGTTCATGACAAATTCCGATACCCTGAGACTAAATTGTTGTATAGAGTACATAGGTAGTCTTAGTTTGGTCAACTCATAAATGCACATTCTGGCATGTTGTCCATATTGAGCGTGCTTCTCAGACAACCACAGCAAAAGTACCCACTGTATATATAACCATTTTTTCCCCTGCTCTTCATTTGGCAAAAATACACTTATGTATCTCAGAAGACAGGTGAAATTAATCACTTTTCATGTGAAATTAAGCACCACTAATATCGTTCATTTTAAATTGCAAGAAAAGTCTGTTCCAAATCAGAATAAAGGAAAATGCAGACTAAATACATCAGGAACGTGGAGTTCGAGAATTGATTTTAATGATAATTCATACATGTCAATCTCAGAACAATCAAGGAAATTACAAAATACCGTAATAATAAAGCTAAGCATCACTACTGAATCACAAGATTCCCCGCTATAGATAGCTCTCCTATTTAACAAAGCATCAAAAAATTCTCCACCCTAGTCATGAACCTAAAATTGTTGAAACTGATTAGTTGAGCAAAGCTTCTGGCTTCTACACACAGATGATCTGACACTTCTTAACCAGGGAACCCCGACACTTCTTCCATTATTAAACAGGTCATATCCTTGCCTACCCTCTAAGGAGCACATTTCTTAACAAGCCATACTCGAAAATTTTGATCAGCCAAATCCGTCAACAACTAAGAGCCTATAATTTTGTTCCAGCACACCACCTGTTTTGCAAGAAAAACTACTATGGAAGCATTTGAGCAGCTAAATTGCCAGCTCTAGTGCCCTTAACTGTTGTTCCAGTCCTTCAGCTCTATTGTGCCCCCGTTGGCTATAGCAAGGTTTCAAAATTTATTGTGATGCAAACAGTTGAGAATCA